>JAJOOH010021807.1:0-15552 GCA_029582605.1 Solanum gracilifrons | reverse complement strand
ATTTCAGCTTATTATCAATTTGAACAATCAGATTAGACAGGCTATCTAATTTTTTGTCTAGAGAACAAATATGTTCACCAATTACTTTAACATATAGACCCAAATAATTATTTTGAGAAATCAGACAATTAATTTCATTTATACTAACTGCGGCGACTTCATTATTAATAAATTTATGAAAAGCAGTAAAAGTAATACCAATATTATTTGGTAAAATAAACGGAGCTTGAGGAGGATAAATGGATTGAATAATATTACCTGATTCATCTTTGTAAGATCGTTCAAGAACGTTGATGAATAAAGGCAAATAAGTGGTTATAAACCAAGGCACAAAGAACATAATATGATTATGTAATGCGCAAGTTTCATAAAACTCTTGAGAAATATTATCTAAATCTTCTTTACTATAAGTGTCAAAAAACCAAGTTTTAAACCGGTTCCATTTTTCATTTAAAAATTCGTTTTGAATATATTTTCTTGCCAGTGAACCTGGACTAAAATCAATTTGATGTTCACTCATCATTAAGTATCATTCAGATTAAAATCCATCTCGGATACAGAAGGAATATCCTTATCAGAAACATCAGATGATTTATCATTCGTTTGAACAATATTTAACCGAGGATCAATTTTAATATTTTGTTTTTCTGCAGGTATAGCAGTTGATAAAGTATGTAAAGAAGCAGCGCGATTTCTAGCTGGACCATAATAAGGTTCAGAGAAATATGTTGAATAGCTAGTCTTCTATCAGAAGCAAAAGAATGTCAACTATAAGGAACACTTTTTTCCTCAAACTGCATACAGATTTTTCCATCAGAATTTTGACTAATATGAGAATATTCAGAATTAGTGATAGCATCGGTCATTTACTCAGGGGTATAACGGAATCTAAAATTCAAGTGGTAGGAAAATTAATTTCTTCCCATTTTATAGGTCTTCTAGTAGTGACCTTAGATCTGGCAAAATTAGTTTCTACCAAAATAGTTTGATCAGATGTATCATATAACTTACATCTAGGATTCAAAGTAGCAAATAATTTATAATAGATTCTATACGACAAGCAAATTAATTCAGATCCAAGTGCATAGTTATAACCATGCGTTTTAACATTCAAAGTTAAAGCATCTAATATATTAGAATCAGTCAAAGATAACTGCAAATTAGGCTGTGCATTAAAATAAACTGGACCATAAGCCACCGTAGATTGTATCGAACTTATCAAAGATGCTTAGTAAAGTTAAGAGTTTCAAGTCAAGTCCAGAGTTTCAAGTCAAGTCCAGAGTTTCAAGTGAAGTCAAGAATTTCAAGTCAAGTTAAGAGTTTCAAGTCAAGTCAAGAGTTTCAAGTCAAGTTAAGAGTTTCAAGTTGAGTTAAGAGTTTCAAGTCAAGTTAAGAGTTTCAAGTCAAGTCAAGAGTTTCAAGTTAAGTCAAGAGTTTCAAGTCAAGTTAAGAGTTTCAAGTTGAGTTAAGCGTTTCAAGTCAAGTCAAAAGTTAAGAGTTTCATGTTAAGTTAAGAGTTTCACATCAAGTCAAAAGTTTCAAGTTAAGTCAAAAGTAAAGAGTTTCAAGTAAAGTAAAGAGTAAAGAGTTGAGTTCATTTTCTCAAAACTTATTAGGGAACTAAGTATTTCCCAAAGAAGTTGATAAATGTTTTCACATTTGAGCAAAGAAAGGGAACATTGATTCCAAAAGAGCTTTTGGGCTAAGCTTTGAGTAATTATCTCAAACTAAAGAAAGAAGTTATTTTAAAGCATGAGCCAAAGTATTTTTGGGAGTAGTATTGAGCACCGAATTGGGGACACGAGTTCATATTAACTCAACTCTCCATAAGAACCATGTAGCCAAACATGGGATTTCTCGGGTCATACTTTTTAGATGATCACGAAAGTTAAGCTAGTGGATCCGCTAAGCAAAAGTAAGCTCCTATATCGATGGCAAGGTATAGGATGGTCCTTGGGCAACGTGAGGTAAAACGTTGTATCATCATTAAGGCTCATAGTGTGGTTGTCGGTTAAAGAACCTCCCACAAAACTTATATTATTTTTATATAAGTAAAGTTGAGTTTATTATCGTTTTTATCTTTAACGAACTAAGCTGTTTATACTGTTTTACCAGTTTTATATATATATTGCATGTGTCTTATTGCTTTACATTGAATTCAATTATTCAAGAGTCGAGTATCTATCTCTAAGTTGAGTATCTATCTTTGAGTTGAGTATCTGTCTCTGAGTTCAGTATCTATCTTCTGAGTTGAGTAAGTTTGAGTAGTTTTGAGTATTCCTTGAGTTGAGAAAGTTTGAAAAGAGGTAAGTTATTCAGTTTATTCCAGTTTTTCTTCTAGCCTATGTTGTTTAGCTTCCCAGCTTACATACTCGTACATTCCACGTACTGAGCCATTTGGCCTGCATCTTCTTATGATGCAGACACAGGTATTCAGGATCATCAACAGGAGATTCGTTGATACATCCGGGAGTTCCAGTTAGCTATGACAAGCCTCCTTGCTTCCGGAGAATTTCATTTTCCTTTCAGTTGTATCAATTGTTAGGAGGTCGTGGGTCTTGTCCCGGCTTCCATCTTTATCAGTTAGAGGCTTCATAGATAAACAGTAGAGTTTCAGAAGTTTTTTCATTTATTTTGTTAAATGTTTTGAAGACTAAAGTTGCCTTTTATGGCGAGTTGTATATATATTCTATTATACAGAGATTTCTTTTGAGTTAAAGATTTGTAAAGTTGAGTTTATAAACTCTTATTCAGTTTTAAGCTCTTGTATGCTTAAGTTAGTCTTCCGCTTGGAGTCAGCCAGGATGAGGGTTCGCTTGGGGACCAACAATGGTCTTCAAGTGCCGGCCACGTCCAGGGTGTAGGCTCGGGGCTTGACATGAGTGGGCTATTCCCTAACAACACAATATAACCACTTACTGATTTCCTGGTGTCTGGGCATGCAGCCCAGTCAGAGTCACAATAAGCTTTGACATTGTATGATTGTTCCTTAGATATGAAAATTCCTAGAGTAGGGTCTGCCTTAAGATACCTTAGTATATGAAAAACTGCTTGTAAATGTGTCTCTCTAGGATCCTGCATGAATTGGCTGAGATGCTGCACACTTTATGATATATCCATCCTAGTATTAGTCAAGAAATTCAGCTTCCCAATAAGTTGTCTATAAAAGAGTGGTTTTGTTAAAGGGGTTCCTTCCTTGGCATGAAGTTTTACTGCAGGATCAAGGGGAGAGGTGCAACTGCTCATGCTTGCAACCTTGTAACTCTTTAACATGTCAAGTACAAACTTCTTTTGAGAGATAATAAGTCCATCATCTTTGTAAAGCACTTCTATTCCCAGGAAATAGTGTAACCTTCCCAAGTCTTTAATCTTGAACTTGTCATGGAGAAAGGTTTTGAGTTCCTCAATTTCAGAAATACTTGTGCCTGTTAGAATCACATAATCTACATATACAACAACAAATATTCTAGAGGTTTCAGACTTCTTATGAAACAAGGAATAATCATTCAATGAGTAAATGTACTCCTTTGAATATAGGGCTTCAGCCAGCTTGGCAAACCACTGCCTGCTGGCCTGTTTCAGACCATATAAAGACTTGTTCAGCCTGCATACCATCCTTGGTTTGTGTACTACTAAGCCTAGGGGAACCTGCATATCTACCTCTTCATGCAAATCTCCATGAAGAAATGCATTATTTACATCAAGTTGAAATATAGTCCAGCCCTTTTTTATAGCTATGGCCAGTAGAGCTATCACAGTTGTCATCTTAATCACTGGTGAAAAGGTTTCCGTATAATCAACCCCAGCCTCTTGTGTGTAACCTTTCACTACAAGTCTTGCTTTGAATCTCTCAATAGTCCCATCAGTTTTATGTTTTACCTTATATACCCACCTACATCATATGGCTTCTTGCCACTGGGTAGATGAACAAGATCCCAAGTGTAATTTGTGTGCAATGCTTCAAACTCTTGTGTCATTGCTTGTTGTCAGGCAGGGTTCATAGCAACCTCCTCATATGAAGAAGGCTCATCATCACTACTGGCATTTCTCATAAGAGTTTGACTCTCAAGTGCTAAGACATCAGGTGTCACATGTTGGTGTTTGGAGAAGGCTGTATTTAGGGAAATATTTGAGTTCTGTAAATGTTTAGTCATATTCTTGGGTAAAACATAATCATGAAGGTGTGTGGGTAATTTATGTGGTCTAGATGGTCTGCTGGGGGCCGTTGGTTCAGGTGTATTTGTAGGATTGGAGGGTTGAATGGCGGCAGGTAACTCAGTTACATGATTAGGTGAAGTGTGAGGTGAAATGTCACTTGCATCAACTAGATCATTTTCAACATATTGAACAGTTTGTGATTCAATGTTAGTATGCACAGGATCAATAAAAGGAACAGAATGCAAGACAGAAGGAAAAAAAGAAATGTTAGGAAGAACAACAAAAGGAAAAATGTTTTCTTTAAAAACTACATCCCTGGAGATGTGTATCTTTTTGGTGGCCAGACTGAGAACTTTGTAGCCTTTTGATCCAAAGGGGTAGCCTATGAAAATATGAGGTATGGTCCTGGCTTGGAGTTTATCCCTATAAGGTCTTGGAAGAGTAGGATAACACAGGCAACCAAAGGTTTTCATGTGGGAATAAATTAGTTTAGTTTTGTATAGCAATTCATATGGACATTTCCCTTTCACATGAGAGGTAGGGAGTCTATTAATGATGTATGTGGCATACAACACACACTCACCGCAGTATCTGAGAGGTAGTTTGGACTGAAAAAAAAGATCCCTGGCAGTTTCTAACAAGTACTTGTGTTTCCTTTCTACCACCCCATTTTGTTGTGGTGTGTAGGGACATGTCTTCTCATGGATAATTCCCTTTGTTTTCAAGAAAGTTGAGGTTTCTGTATTGACAAACTCAAGTCCATTGTCAGTTCTTATGATCTGAACACAAGTGTTGAATTGAGTCTTAATCATGGACAGAAAGGTTTTGATAACTCCTAAGGTGTTACTCTTATATGTTAATAACTGAGTCCATGTACACCTACTATAATCATCAACAAGAGTGATAAAGCACCTACAATTATCATGTGTCACCTTGTGGTAGGGACCCCATAGGTCTATGTGCACCAGTTGAAGTATTTTGGTAGAGGATGAGTGTTGTGAGGAAAGGGCATCCTTTCTTGCCTTGCCATGGGGCAAATGTTACAAAGGAAGGGTTGTTTGGTAGAAAACTTTTCAGGTATAGACTTAATTTCCCTCATCTTCAAAAAAAAGTACATGTCCAAGTCTATTATGCCACAAAACATTCACATCATCACAAGTATGAGATTTAAAAGAAGCAGAAATATCAGGACTCTTATTGAGTATAACACAATGTTGAGTACATTTACTATGTTTACATGAAGAAGCAGGAAAAGAAACAGATTTGAAACTGAAAGCATCTTGATTTGATATGCAACCATAAGTGGAAGTGGTTGAAGTGGCACATGCATCACCAGAATAAGTGGACTTCATCAGACATTTAGAACACAGAAAATACAACCCATTCTTTGCCTCACCAATCATCAGAGACCTCTTCATTGAAGGGACCTGTAAAATGCATGAGGATTCAAAAAAATACACAATACTTTTAGGCATAGATTTTGAAAGACAATTATTGGAAATAAGAGTGTACTTAAAGGAAGGCGCATACAATACTTCATGCAGAACAATGTTTGATGCAAGTATCACACTACCAATTTTCACAACTTTCACCTTGTAACCATTTGATAAGGTAATAATAAGGGGCAGGGAAGGTAAGTAATGTTTGTTAAAAGTGTTATGTTAAATGTCATGTGATTAGAGGATCTTGAGTCAAGTATCCAAGAGTTAATTTTATTGTGAGAACATCTGCATGATAACTTGCCAAAATCAATTAAGGAAGTACATGTTATCTTACCTGCAAAATTCACATTACCACCAGAAAAATCCATGTGTTTAACATTGTCTTTCTCAACTTGAAAGTGTTGTAACAGCTCCACAAACTGAGTATACGGTTCTCTTGTCAAATGAGGACCTGTGTCATCATGATTTCCCCTGTGCTCCTCTTCTCCTGAATAACCATCACCCTGGACATCATCCATAAGACCTTTGCCTTTGTTAAACCTAGGATTCTGATTGTTGCCTCTGTATCCATTCTGAATAGATGTGTTTGCATTCTGATTGTTTGTCTGTGGGTAGCCATGTAACTTGTAACATTTGTCCCTAGTGTGCCCTAGTTTCTTGCAATAATCACATATAATTTGACGCTTGTTACCAATGTAGGAAGCGGTTTGAGAGTAATTAGTTCTGAAATTGGGATTATCTGTAGAAGAGTAATTTGATCTCATGGACCTAGAAGTACTTGCTCCTGCTGAACCATTTGCATTAAAGGCAGCAAATTCCATGACCTTCTTCCTTGAACTGCTAGCATTTAGAGATGCAGACTCCATGAACATTTGAGTATTAGGCTTAATTTCTCTCTATTTTTCATCTTGTATCAACAAGGAAAAAGTTTCTGCTAGAGAAGGCAATGGATTCATCATGAGGATATTCCCTCGAACTACAGTATAAACCTCATTCAATCCCATAAGGAATTGTATCAATCTCCCATCCTGCTCTACCTTGAACATGTTATCCTTAGCTCCACAAATGCAGTTACAGTTGCACTGAGTTTTGACATGCAATGTGTTCAATTCTTCCCACAGCCTTTCATCCTAGTGTAGTAGGTAGTAATGTCTAAAGTTCCATGTGACAACTCATTGATTTCACGTTGAACCTGATATAACTTTCCACCATTTGTTTGATCGTATTGATCTTCCAACTCTTTCCACAATTAGAACGAATCAGAGACATATTCCACACTTTTTGCAATTTCCTTTGACAGAGAATTGAGAATCCAGGAAGTAGCCATGTCATCACATCTTCCCCATTGACGGAATCGTGATGTGCCTGGATCGGGCCTTTTACAATCACCATTGATAAAGCCCAGCTTATTCTTAACTGATAAAACTCTAAGAACACTTCGTTTCCATGATTTATACCCTACTCCATCAAAAGGAGCTTGAACCAACGAGGCACTTGGGTTATCCGAAGGGTGCATATACAAAGGAGAACTAAGATCTTCACTACCAACACCATTGTTATTCACAATATTATCATTTGAAGAAGAACCACTTTCAATCACCATAGTAATTCAATTAAAAAAAAAAACTCACAAAAGAGATGAATCGATCTGAGTGAAGAAATGCAGCGGAAAGTAAAATGGATCCAAAAACTCGATCTAGCAAACGATCAAAATACAACACAGGAGCAGAACAAAAGACGAAGACAATGTATGGAAACACATACGAATCGAGATAGCACATATTTATACAATGAGAGAAATGTGAAACTCTAACTAACTAGTGAATTGACATGCTAACAGAAAAGTAACAGAATCGAGAATTGACTAACAACTATTCTAACTAATTAATTGATTATACTAACTAACTGATTAGACTAGCATTATAATTATTAACTTCTTATTCTTATTAGAATTAATAATTGAAATAAAAAAAAAACTACCAATTTAAAATTTGTAAAGTTTAAATATTCAATTTTTAATTTTATTTTTTTTTTAAAAACTTTTTATGTCTAAACTAACTACCCCCAAACCCTCACCCATATTCCCCTTTTCCGTGGGATATACATAAAGAAAAACAAAAAAAGAATTTCAAAAAGTATTTTACATAAAACCAAACAATTAGGGAACGGTTATTTGAAAACTGTAAAATAGTTTTTTTCCCTATATATTCATGAATTAGTATTCGTGTCCGAGCGTTGTACGGATATTTTAAATGCCCTCATTTTTTAATTAAACATGATATAACTTATTCAAGATTTAAAATATATAACTTCTTTAGTTGCCTGACGATAATGATAATTATTAATTTAAAAGTTGTAATAATTATAATCGATTTCAAATTAAAATAATTCTATCTCTTCTTATTTTGATTTTTATATTGTCTTAGCAATTTTTACACTTAATTGAAAGATTTGAGAACATTAGTGAATCTTACGTGTCGAGGAGATGTGCTAGCAATGCAATTCTATTGTTGATTTTTTTTTTATTTGATGCAGAAGATGTACATTTTTTAAAAAGGGTAAAAATTGATAGTTATGATAGTCAAGATAAGTATACTTGACAAAAAAAAAAATGAGACGAAAACCATTTGAAGAGATGTTCATTTTTTAAAAAAGGTAAAAATTGTTACTACTTATGATAGCCAAGATAAACATACTTTATAAAAAAATAATTACTGAAGGCTATTTCCGACAATATCTCTGAGAAGTAGCCGTTGAAGCTTGCTTTAGCTTCGTCCAAAGCTCACTACCTGTTCCGGCAATATTCTCTTTCCCTTAGTTAATAAGCCATGTCAGCCGCTTGAACTATCTATCATGTGTACCTTACCTTTAAAAATTTACTGCAATTCATGGCCACCGGCCACTTTCTCACTTTTAATTTACTAGACACAAGTTGCCTATGTCATATAGTATTTGTTATTTTTTTGGTTTCAATATAAATAAAATTTAGTCAATTAAAATTTAATATAATTTTTAAATATTTTTAAGTTGTTAATTATTATACTTTTTAAATAATATTTGTTATTTTCCTTATCCCCAATATATGTAACACAAATAGAATTACAAGAATCAATTAAATATTATTAATTATTGAAATTTACAATATTTTTTAAATAGTTTTCAAATTAAATAGTATATGCTATTCCATATATAGTCTCTTAGACCATCTCGAACTCACATTATGACACTCCCTCCAAGCCCCCTCCATATTTACAGAGTAGGCTTCTTCTCCATTTCACTTTTTACAGAGTAGGCTTCTTCTCCATTTCACTTTCGCAGAGATTTGTAAGTCTATTTGGAGCAACCATTTATGGAGAATCGTCAAGAAATCTCGACTAAGATATCTCCCAAACTCCGTTGCTAGATTTTAATTCTCTTTTCCTGATGGTCGGTATTCGATCTTATCTCTCTCTCTTTTCAACCTGATTTAAGAACTCATGGACTTGAGTTTTGAAATTTCAATTCACCTTAGCTTTTTCCCTATAAATAACAGGCTCTTGCATTCGTTTTGGAGTAAATCGATTTTCAGCTATCACTACACAAAAAAAAAAAAGCATTCTCTTAGAAATATCCAACTTTTCCATGGATTTTTGTGTGTTGGTCAAGTTCGGAGTAGATCCAAACTCCAGTTCGAAACAGGTGAAAAATCTGACTCAAATCTACTTATTTCGCTGTTCGTTCATGTTATGAGATTCCATTTATGTTATAATAATAGTTCTTGAGGTCCATAATTCATTGTTTCAGTTCCTCTGTTTTTCTTTTTTCTCCTTACTCATAATATGTAATAAAAGTTATGTCTAAATGATTGATATTAAGTAATGTCAAATTTTGTGTTTGAGACATACATGAACTTGTTGAAAATGTTAGTTGAACTTGTTGAAAATGTTTCAAACATGGCACATATTTTTCTTAGTATAAATTGATGTTCGTTCTGTCTCTTTCTATTATTAGTTAACTTTTGTGTATTTTCTTTGTTTTGGCTTTAAATAATAGCAATTAATACGTGCAAATTTAAAGTAATATGGCGCAAAGTTTTCACTTAACTTATTTAACGCTTAAATATGAATGGATTTGAATTTATCTTATGCTTGGAAAATATGTACGTGTGGTTTAGCTCCTTTGAGTCGGTGTGAAGTTCATTAGTTGCAAAAGGTGTGTATTTTCTTCATAGCTTGCATATTTTTTTGGAAGTCAAGATTGTTATCTTTGCCTATATGTATTCTTGTTCAATATTATCTAAAGTTAAATCACAGTTACAAATCTCTTTTCATTTCTCTATTATACATGTACACTCGGGAGCGCGTTTGGAGTTGCAATATGACTCCACCTCTATCCAAATTAGAGAAGCAACCAATCTGACATTTAGCTCATGTCTAGAATGATTTACTCATTCCAAAAGAAAATCTCGCACTTCCTCCTTATCTCAAAACTTTACATTTTTTATGCATACATATGTGTTGGTTGTTTTCTGTGACTAACGTTTTGTACTTTCTTTTGGCACCTATATTTATGTTTTGTTTCAATTTATGTTTGAAATTATGCAAACTAACTAAGAACTTTAGCAAATCTAGTTGCTCACCTTCCCTTCCTTTAAATACTGGGTTTAATATATTAATTTGGCTTAAAATAATGACCTTTAAATTAAATATTTTTTGTTGCTTAACTCGTTTGTTAGTTTGAGAAAGCTTTATTTTGCAAAGAAGTTGAACCCTTTTTATGATGGATATGTATCAACCCTTAAACCCTACTTTTTGATAAATTAAGGTCTTTAAAATATAACTTTTCTAATACTTTCCATAAACTTTTTTTAAGGTTAAAAATAAAAAGTGTAAATTTTTGAACTCTACAGTGAAGCATTTTTTAAGAATTTTAAAGGGGCAGTTTGTATGTCTTTTGTTTACTTTTTGGGAATTTTGAGTAGGCAAATTTGAAGATAAAAGGCTTTCAATTGGTTAATAACTTATATTTTTTATGAAGGAAAAAAACATTTTTCGATATCTTTAGCTTTAAGATTTCCTCGTTAATTCAATTTCATAAAAAAAAATCTTTCTTAAACAAAAGCATTTGACTTAGCCCCTTATTTTGAAAGTAACAAATTATGCATATTTCATTCAAACTCTTTTTTCTTGTTAAAAATCAAGTTTAAACTAATTTAAAACCTCTAAAGTTAGATAGGTGTTTTATTTCTTTTTTCGAATCTTTATCAGTTAACTACCTCTTAGGTTGTAAAGAGACAACAATATGGGTAATCAAATACGCATCATGTAATTTATTTTTGAAATTTTTGGTTAGTTAATTTCACTTTAATTTTATTGAATAATTTTCTAATTAATTAATTTTTGATTGAGCTTTTCTTCTCAGTTTTTTCCGTGGCTAATTAACAGGAAATATTGCTCCTCTTTTTCTATACATGGTACCAATGTAAGCATAATTTCAACAACACTTCTTAGCAGTGGTGTACGCAGAATTTTTTCTAAGCGGTGTCACCATTAAAGGGATAAGAATGGCTCAAGGAGAAAATCAATGAAGGTTTTGCTTCAAGCCTCCGTAATGAAGATATTCTTTTCGAAATAAAATAGAATAAATGGGCAAAGCCCAAAATAAAAATATATATATAAAAAAGAAATAAAAGATATACAAACGTGGCAAATAAAATTAAGTGAATCTAACGTAAATTGATTAACTAAAAGATAAGAAATTATAATATTTAGTATATACTTTCAAATTGACTAAAATTAATTCTTAAATCTTTCCTTACTTCAATTTATATATAATTAAATAAAACCAAAACATTGACAACTTCTATGATAATTTTTATTTCCGTAAATTTGATCATCATTTTAAAAGAAATACTTTACGTAATATGATAAAAAATAAAATAAAAAATCTTGGTTCACTTTCTAGGTTGTTAACTTTCTCCTTTTATGTTCACTTATTTGGCAACAACATTGTTAACTTTCCCCTTTTAGAGCTTGTTTGACATTGGTGTTGGGAGCTTAGAAGTAGTTTATTTTGAGAAAAAAAACTTCTTTTTTTTTTTTTGAAAAATTAGGTATTTGGCAAACCTGTAAAATTGTTTTCAAATAGAAGCAAAAATAATTTTTCTGCAATTCGAAAGAAGCTTAAAATTTCTGTTTCTTAAAGAAAGCAGAATGTAACGATCCTCTTAGTCGTTTTATGAATTTTATCCATTTTTCTAAGTTTAGCCCTTTTAGTAGTTTTTATAAATAATTTATGACTTGTAAGAATGAGTGATGTAATTTTTAGATTTAATAAAGGAGTATTTTTATTGCAAATAATAATGGAATTTTTTTTAAAAAATAGAATAAATGGGCAAAGCCCAAAATAAAAATATATATAAAAAAAGAAATAAAAAATATACAAACGTGACAAATAAAATTAAGTGACTCTTTCGAATCTAAACGTAAAGGACAATTTTTTATCTTTCTTAACTAAATATCATAATCCACTGCTATTTTAATTCAATAATTAATTTATGAAACAAGTTGTTAGATAAAATAATCCAGCGATGAAATTCATAACTAATTTCATTTTTTTTTTTTGTGAAATATTACCTTCGTCTACTTTTAATTGTCATAGTTTTCTTTTTAGAGTCATTATAAAAACATTAACTAACAATTTACAATGTATTTTTCATCATATTAATATGCAAAATATTGCATTTTATAGTACTTTTCGTATATATTTTGAATATCTAAATTTTTTGTTTAAAATATTGAATTAATGTAATCTAATTTAACTTTGAAAATCAGTCAAATTAACTTTTGAAAAATGCAATATGACAAATAAAAGTGGACGGAGGGAGTAAAATTTATCAAGCAATAATATGCGGGGCACCAATTGTGAATAATTTTTATTAATTAATGATTTTATACTAGGCAGATCTCAACAGGTATTGGCTTGGGTCTAGGAATAGTTTAATTTAATTTTTATACAAATATGTCAATAATGGTCAGATGTCAACAAGATATATATGTATAATATAATTGAAGGTGAACATTTATAACTTTCTACTATATTAGAAGCATGGGTAGCAGCATGTCTGCTTGTGGTCATTTTTTAATTTACGAAGAGCATTTTTGTCATTTCAGTCATACCCTTGCTTCCATCTTTACTCCACGTGGTAATGTAGTTACAGCTTCACTGCACGTGGCATTCATGCCAGCTCCATCTTAATGCTCTCATCTATCCATTGATGAAGAGGAAAATAGAAGTTTCTGCCCTGCACAACCTTACGCTTCCCATCTCTCAGTGCAACTTCAATTTTCAGGTAATTTGTTGCTTCCCTCTTCAATTTTTGGCTACGATTTCTTAGTTCTTCGGATGCTTTCACCTCCATTGTATTTTGGTTTTAATCTTTTTCGATTTAGTTTTATATATATTGTGATGATTTTAGTTTTATATATATATTGTGATAATTTTCTATGGTTTCATCTAATCTCTCAATTAATAGTAGTTTTCATGTTCAAGTTTTATGTGCTAATGATTCTATGGCTATAGAGATTTTTGTGGGCTACTATGCACGGCATGGGTACAATACTTTACGTTGTTGTGATCAGATCTTCTCAATTCTGCTTTTCTGTTTCTCGATATGTACCTCCTTCATTTTCTGATTATGTGTTCTATTTAGTGATTGTTGTGTTTTTGGGTCTGATGAGTTCTCTTTATGTGTTCACTAATATTTCTGCGTTTAAAGAGAAAAGTATACTTATCGTCCTTAATTTTGTTGATTTTCTTTGTGCGAAAAACGAAATCATGGGATATCATTTTTACTTATATTTGCTAATTGATTGTTTGGAGTTCTATGTGATTTAGGGGAAAAGAAATTATGAGGTTATTTTTTTAATTCGTAATTTCCGTTATATTCTCTGTTGGTTTAGGGAAAACAAGCATGTTACTTTTGCATATTTCTTATTTAAAGTCAACTATTGCTCTCTAGCTGTTTGTAAAAATTCTCCAAAGAAGCAGCCTCTTTCGATTTCAATTCTCTAATGTAGGTTCTTAATTTTTTTTATTATCTGGAAAGCAAATAAATTGATGTCTCATCCGATTCCATGAGAAAGATTCGGGAAGAAAGTTTGAAATTCTAAACACGAGCCTTAAACATAGCATAAAAATGAAGTTGTAATCATGCCTAAAAACGTCATGAATAACAAATTAGCCTCTTGTTTCTGCTGAGAATTGGCATTTATCAGAAGTTAGGACCCTGCTGTGGATAGAATTTGACATAAATCTATTGCGCCAATATCCTTGCAAGTGTTTTCTACCGTAATTTTCGTTTTTCCTCTTAATTTGCGAGTTGTTGTAGTGCATGCTCTGTTTGTTTCCATTGAATTATTGGGACTTATGGAGTGACTGTTTAGTCTCCTGCAATTTGTTGTTTCGTTAGCAGCTTTAGTTTTTATTATCGCCTAGCTTGAATCTCAACTTCAACATTTATTTACTATTTATTCACACACTTATACAATGCAATTCTTCCTCGGTTATGATTAAAATTAAGGACCTATATGCTATCCTTCCCTTTTCTTTCTATTATTCGGGAAGCCTCAGGTTTGTTGTACTAACTTTTTGTGGGTTACAAGATCCAAAACCATTACAATATGTGTTGTTGTTGACTTCTATATTACAGCTTGTGTATACATAGTTTTTTTCTTCTTTTGGACTTTTTCCTCTTTTGGATGCTCTGCACGATATGATTTGGGCTTATGGAAAATGATATATGGTTTTTGAGTACATTTTCATGTCACCAGCCAACTATCAACTACAATTGGAAGTGTTCTCTGTCAATTCTCAAACTTGGCTTTGAACAACTTTCACACAGCAGACCTAATAGCTCCAAGCCTCCGACCAATTTTAAGTAGGGTCTACTCCTAATTGTGCTTGATCATATATTCCTTCAAAATCCGTCGAAGGCGTGGCTGAAATGATGAAACATTCACTGCCTTTTGAACAAAGTTGAACAAGAATATGCACAATGTCGATGCTTTAACAAGATAAGGTACGCCACAGCTAATCATACTTCATTCTTACTACACACTACATCCATAAATTACAACACTTCTCTCAACTACAGGTATTTTGTCAACTACAGCGTGACAACAAGATGACTGCCACCATCATCTGTTTTGCAATCTGTGGAAACCAGCTTCCGTTAAAAAAATGAAATTATGGAAATAATATGCATACAACACATAGGCAGCACAATCGTCTTAAATATAATATATAAGCAACATATGTGTATATATGAGCAGACTTTAACTAATTTGCCGCCTAATAGTATTTGTGACATTTATCGTTGGGCCCGTGCGCGCGTCTAGTCAAATATTTATAAATATATTACATATCTATTTTATTTTGTGGAGAAAATTTTCTTTTGAGCTTTACATGTCAATTCATACTTGTGTGTGTAATATAAAAAGTCCTTTTGTGTCAACATATTTCTTTAAACTTTCAATTCTTTCCACACTATAAATAATGAAATTCACATAGAAAAGAATAATAATTCAGACTGGAAAAATATTATAACAATCGTACTATTTTATTTCAAATATTGTTATATGTCGTAGTTTTACTTTCAATAAAAGAAAAATCACTTTTTAAGTCAAAAATATTTCTACTGATTAAGTAATAATATTCCAAAAGAGACGACAATTAATTTTTAAAAAAAAAATTAAAACTTAATTTAAAATAGATATTAACAAAGAAATCTTTTTTTTAAAATAGCCAAAATAATTAATTAAGTGGTAGAAAATAGACAAGACATAAATGAATTTATTAAGGAATAAATTGACATAAATGAATTGGTTTTTCTTTGGGAAATTCAACTAAGCTAAACAAATATAATGTTAAGAGTTAAAAAAAAAAAAGGGGGGGGGGGGGGGGGGTTTCAAAT
>JAJOOH010021806.1:0-25911 GCA_029582605.1 Solanum gracilifrons | reverse complement strand
GTGGGTTGATGCATTGATCAAGACTTAGTTCAAAGATGATGTTGATTACTAAAACGGTTATCTGTTAACGAACACAATACCCCACCCCACCCCCCACCTCCCCAACCTGCTACCAAAAAATGTAGATGTTTCCCTAGACAGAGTAACCTACCAAGGTACATTGTGTGCAATAAAGATCTAATTCATAACTTTCCAACTATTGACTATTATATTGAACAGTTCCTTTACCTTGTTGTCTATTCCTCGGAATGAGGTTGTATATGGGTTTTCATCATCAGCTTCATTTGTGTGATTATAAACAACATCTAAGATGACCTGTAGAATGAAAAACCGTGAAAAAGAGAAACTAACATCTTCAGATAGATGGTTGAAAAGGTAGAAGAGACATATTGGATATGTATAGCAAGCTCTTCAAGGACCACACTGATATAAGGAAAACCTCAATTCCAGCACCATGCAAGGCCTTGACCATTTCTTTGAACTCCCAGGAAGCACGGACAGGTCCGCCACCACAACTTGCATATCGACTCATTGGAGCAAAAAAATTTATTGTTGAGTAGCCCCATGTATTGATCTAAAGTTAACATGAGTCCAAAAAGGATTTAGTCAAACCAAGAGCATTCTGACCCTTAAATTGACATAGTAGTCAATGAAGAATTTCAATACATGAAAATCAAATATATATATATACACACACACACACACACACAAAGCATTTTTTCATCAAGTTTCAGCAGATACAACAACACACCCAATGTAATTCCACAAGTGGGATCTGGGGAGGGTAGAGTGTGCGCAGACCTTACCCCTACCTCGTGGAGGTAGAGAGGTTGTTCCCGAAAGACACTCGGCTCAAGTGCACCAAATCAAATCAAAGTAGTTATGAAAAAGGAAATATGACAGTGGAAAAAATGGTCAATTAATACGGAAAGCAGGACAGGGCATCCAGAAAAAGAATAGTAATAGCAACGAAATAATGCGATAACTGAAACACAAAAGACAACAGATGGTAACAGATATCAAATGCAAGAAATTACATGCATAAAGCTAATACTATGGCATACACGGTGCTTCTAGACTTCCACCAAGCCTAATCCCTCCAAAAAAATGAGCCAAAGTTCAAACCTTCTACCCTACTCTAAGAATTTAATTAACACAAAGATAGTAATAATACTACTGGATAGAGCAAAGTAGATGGAAAGAAGAAAAAGAAGAATCTAAAGAAAATACTCTTCAGTCCACTTCACTTCAATAGTGTTTCTCACTATTTTAATTTGTGTTGTGTACCTTGGTTGAAGCTGTGACATCTCCCCTTTTTATTCTCACATCTTCTTTTGCACTTTTTGGCAGCCTTATCCATTATATTTTGTTAATATGTCTTTTGGATTTTGATACCTATGGGGAATCAGAATTTTTTTGTTATTTTATAGTTGTTGTGTTCGGGCCAGCTTGCACGCACCTCAACTAATTCCATAAGATACCTGCCATCCCCACCAGCAACAGGTACCACGTAACTCTGTCCACCAAGGCTTGGACCGATTGGAGAAAATAACCTAGTGTTTTTTGTCTCCACTGGGATTTGAACCTAAGACCTCATGATTCTTTTTTTTGACACTAGTAACATTTGTATTTCAGTCAGTACTTAGGTAGTACTGAAAAACCATATTTACAAAAAAGAAGAAAAAGATTAGTCTTTCCAATGCTAAACCAGGAACTAGATGGACCCTAAAACATCTATGATTGACTCAGTCTCATTGGAGTAGACATTTATACACCAAAAACAGAACAACAAAATACATTTAAGCTTGACTTCCTGCAGGTTGTTGTCCCTATTTTCAAAACATCTATCATTTCTCTCTCTCCATATAGTCCACCATATACAAGCAGGGATCATCCTCCATCTTTCTCTGTTTGTAGCCCCAACTCCAGCCTCCTCCCAACTGAAAAGAGTCTCATCAATCTTACTAGGCATACTCCAGGAAATGCCTCTGAGATTAAGGAAAATCTGCCACAGTTGGTCAGTGAAATTGCAGTGTAGAAAGAGGTGTTTTACTGTCTCTGTATCCTTACCACATAAGGAGCATCTGTTGCATAGAGATATACCTCTCTTGGCCACATTGTCCAATGTCAGAACTGCTTCATTGGCTAGCAGCCAGGTGAAGCATGCCACTTTTTGTGGCACTTTGACTCTCCAGATTTGCTTCCAAGGCCATTTGAAGTCTTGATTCTCTCTAAGACTTGTTTGTTTATATCCTTCCTTCACCCTGTATCTTCCTTTGTTGTGCCCATGCCACCATAAATAGTCTTCACCTGTTTGGATTCCTTGGAAATTCTCCAGAAGTGTGAAGAGTTCAATCATTCTGAGAATTTCCCAGTCATTCAAGTTTCTTCTAAAGATCATATTCCATCCTTGTGGAGACCACATTTCAGCAACAGTTTTCTCTTGGTGTTGAGCCAAAACAAAGATGTCAGGAAAGAGATCTTTAAGGCTCACAGTACCCATCCATCTATCAATCCAAAAACTTGTTTTTCTGCCATTTTGAACTTTGACAGTTAAATGATTACTGAGAAACTGCCAAAATATTCTAATGGATTTCCAGAGGCTAATACCACAAGAGGTGTTGACCTCTTTAGTTACCTATGTGTTCAGTTGCTCATACTTGCTCTTGATTACCCTGTACCAGAGGGCTTGGTCCTCCTGATGGTACCTCCATAGCCACTTTACTTGAGTGCTTTGCTTTGGTATTTAAGGTTCTTGATACCCAATCCACCTTGTTCTTTGCTTTTGATAATGTTCTTCCATTTGACCAAATGAAAACCTTTCCTTTCCTTATTGCCTTGCCACAAGAAGTTTCTTCTGATTTTATCCAACCTTTGAACTACTAACTGGGGTATATGGAAGATAGATAACATATATGTAGGGAGGGCATCTAAAACTGAGTTAATCAAAGTTAGTCTACCTCCCAAGGATAGATATTGTGATCTCCATCTGGTTAATTTCTTTTCACATTTCTCCAGAATTGGATTCCAAATATCTAGGGACCTATACTCAGCCCCCAGAGGCATGCCCAAGTATATTGATGGCAAAGTGCCTATCGCACCTCCCAGGATCTGAGATAGGTGATTCATTTCTGGAACCACATTAATTGGATACAAGTGGCTTTTGTTCCAATTTATATGTAGTCTAGAAATGGCTTCAAAGTACACCAATATAAGTCTTATTATCAAGAGTTGCTCCTCCTCAGTCCCACAAAAAATTAGTGTATCATCAGCATACTGCAGATGATACATCTCTACACTGTTTCCAGCAACCTTGCTAACTTCAAATCCCTAAATTCTTCCTGTTATCTTAGCTATATTCAGCATGTTGTTGAGTCCCTCCATGGCTATGATGAACAGGAAAGGGGATCCCCTTGCCTGATCCCTCTATGTGCATTGAAGAATCCTTCAGGTGACCCATTAATGAGTATTGAAAACTTCATAGTTGAGATACAGAACTTGATCCAGCTGGTCCACCTCCCACCAAAACCCATTTGACTCAGCATACTTAAAATGAATTCCCAGTTCACATGGTCAAATGCTTTCTCAATATCAAGTTTGCATAATATACCAGGTTTTTTCTGGGCCACTCTGGAATCAATTGTTTCATTAGCTATGAGCATTGCATCTATTATCAGCCTGCCTTTGATAAAAGCCATTTGTTGCTTGTCTACCAATTTATCCACAACTCCCTTGAGTCTTTTTGTCAGTACCTTGGAAATCAGCTTGTAAAAACTTCCAATTAAGCTGATGGGTCTAGAGTCTTTGAGTTCCTTTGCTCCTGTCTTCTTAGGAACCAGTGTTATGTAAGTTGCATCATAGCTTTTTTCAAACATCCCAGTTGAGTGAAAATTATGGAATGCCCCCATAATGTCTTGTTTAATGATGTCCCAACATTTTAGATAAAACCCCATTGTGTAACCAACAGGGCCAGGGTCTTTGTCTATAGCACACATCTTTAGACACTCAAAAAATTCTTGCTCCTCAAACTCAGCCTGCAATACTTCATTCTCATCCGCTGTAATGGTAGGATGATTGCTAATATTTTCAAAAGGCCTCCACTCTTCAGGTTCTGTATATAACTTCTTGTAGAAGGAAATGATTTCTTCCTTGATTCTATTTGGTTCAGATATGGTCTCTCCCTACACTTCCAGCTGATCAATGTGGTTATATCTATTGTGGGCATTAGCAGTTTGATGAAAAAACTTTGTATTCCTATCCCTTTCCTTGAGCCATAAAGCTCTTGATCTGTACCTCCAGGCCACTTCCTCATTCTTTAAGCACCCCTCATACTCCATGAAAAGTGTTGCTTTTTTGGCTATTTCCTCCTCTGTTAAAGCTCTACTGTTTAGATGTGAATCCAGCTCAGCCAATCTGTATGAGAAAGTTGTTCTTTTGCAAATTCAGATTTCCTTGTTCATTTCGGCTCCATTCTTTCAATTTCCCTTTGAGAGCTTTGAGTTTACATGCTAAGATGTAATCAGGCTTCCCATAGAATTCAAAAGCATTCCACCAGTCTTTGATTCTTTCAACAAAACCTTCTTGGTTTAGCCACCAATTTCCAAACTTGAAATAGGATTTGGATTGCTCCCCGTGTCCACAAAATAGAGCTATAGGAACATGATCTGAAATCACTCTTTGCAGAGTAGTCTGCTTTAGGCTATTGAAAAGGTTATTCCATTCTATGGAGACCAGAATCCTGTCAATTCTAGATGCAGTGGTATGGTTATCACCTTTGTACCAAGTATATCTTCCACCACCTAGCTGTGGATCAACGAGGTCATGTCCTCAATGCAATATGAGAACTGTCTCATTGCTGAATTTCTCTTGCTACAATCCCTTTTTTTAGAGGGAAATCTACAAACATTGAACTCACCACAGATGGCCCATGGTCCATCCATCAATCCTCTTACATCAGCCAATTCCTCCCATACTAGCCTCCTCTCCACTTGACTGTTGGGAGCATACACACTAGTAATATGACATTTGAAATTACTTAACTGAGCCCTGAACTTGCAAGACAGAGTATAGGCTTCAACCTACCTCATTGATTACTAGGTCACACCCTTGGGTGCGGGATTGAAAATTCAAGTCCTACAATTACTTCGACACCCATAATTAAAAGTTGAAACTATTTAAATTTGGCTTGCTCAGTTGAGTTGTGGTGCAAGGGTCAAGGCGCTAAAGATCACTTAACCAAAAATCTAGTGAAGGGGGTGAAAAGGACCAAGCACAGTGGGAGAAAGTTGACGCTCAACTATGTAGTCTCATATGGCAACTTATCAAATTCCAAATTGAGGTCTTTGTTTCATCCATTTCAGACATGTTATTTTATTTGAGAGAGGCTTGCACTTTTTTTGAGAATGGTAACAGTTAGTCTATATATCCATTGGTACACTACATCAAAATATGTAGTCCCCCTTCTAAAGTATTACAACTTACATCTTGAACATCTATTTGTTGTTCCTATGAATAGTCTAAAACGTCAAAAATATCTTCTGTTTGAACTATTAATTTATGTCTACACCAAAAATAAAACAGAGCTAAACAATTCATTTTGAACTCCTGGAAGATGCTCTGTTTGTCTTCAAAACATCTCCTATTTCTTTCTTTCCACACTGTCCACGAAGTGCATGCAAGGACAGTCTTCCATCTTCCTTCCTCTTTGGCTGCATTGTCATCCTTGTTCCAGTATTTTAGCAATCCCTTTATGTTCCCTGGCCTCGCCCACTTAGTCCTCCACAGATAAATGAGTATCTTCCGCAACTGGTCTGTCTGAACTTCCTTCCGTATCTTTGTGATATCCCCTGTCAGTTTTGTTTCCTGTAGACACACTACATCAGCTTTCCATGTATGTAGAATCGTTCCGATTCGCCTCCTCTTTCTGCCACATTTTAGCCCCCTAACATTCCAAGGGACTCTTTCCAACTTCATTGATCTTTTATTGCTAGGTATCCCCCCCTACTTCTTGAGCCATAACTACAGAATTTGGCATCAAGCTCTAATCCTTTCAGTTCATTCACCCCCTTCTTTTTTACAATGGCTTGCTCCCCCTTGTTCAACCGATTGTTGTTGTCTATCTTCATAAATAATTTTTTGGCTTCTCATCGCACTAAGATCTACACCCAATTCAGGCTTGCACTTAATACACTAATGACATATCTCATTTTTATAATATGGTATATCTCAAATGATAAACTTAAAGAAAGGGGAATAGGGTATTTCTACTTACTTGAGACGGGTACAGGCAATCACAAAGGAATTAAAGAAATTGATGTCAAATACTACTAGTGTTGAAAAGCAACATGAGCAATCATTGACGATATTTCTAGATCGCACACTTGCTAGACTTCCTAATGACCTTGATCGGTGTGTGACCAAATTTTGGCTCGTCGTAAGGTTCTACAGTTGATGGACTATTTTCTCGACCATTTCGCCAAGCTGGCCAACCTAGTCACATACTGGACTCCTCACCAATTGTTGACTCATTTTTTTCTCACATCTCAAATAACGGAAAATTGAACATCCTGGTCTATAAAGAATCGACGAGAAAAAGGTCATTTTGGAAGAACTCGATCCAAGTGTAATTATAGTAATAGACATAGTAATAAACATGGACACACCCATGAAGTTATCTATTCTCTGTAAGATCAACGACCCAAAAATATTCATGTTACTCGAATTGGCATGCAAGTTAGTAAGAATTTTTTTAACCTGAGGGGAATTAACAGAATTCCTTCCATATCAAGTAGACATCTCGGTAAATAAATAAATTTTAAGCCTAACTCAACCGCAAAAGCTAGCTCATAAGGAGAGGATTGCTCAAAGCCATATAAAAAGACCATCTTATTTGATGATGACATGACTATGATCAAGATATCATACTGGTATGAGTGTGATGTTTAGATGTAGACACTTCTAGAGGCTACAAGGTATTTGGTTATCCATTATGTGAGGTTGACACATTCCTAGTGGAGGAACTTTCTTCTTGAGGGATCGTGGATCTCTTAATTGTGAGGTGATGCTTGGTCATAAAGACAAGCGAGATGGGGGTGAAGTTGTTGGCACCCTTCCCTATGATGAAAAATCCTTCTTGAGGATTCATAATCCACTTGATAGACCAAAGCCATGTTAGAGAAGGTAAAACTCTCTTTTGATGAACTTAATTATTTGATTGACTTGTTTGTGAAGTCTTATCCAAGGAGGAAACTTAAGAAGGATGGCCATTAAAGAAACCTAATGAAAAAACAATTGGGTATGAAGTCACTTTTTTGTATTTCCTTCAAGGTAGGTATGTATATGTGGTTCATGCTTATTCTTGGGCTTTGTAAAGCCATGGAGGTAACATCTTTGTGTGATGAGAATGGTATTAACACATTCCTTTCAGTAATGTGATTCTTGTTGATGTTATTACTTTACCTATTATGGGCATACAGGCATATTTGCCAATTTGTGGGGAATAATACCTTCGTATTTGACCCCGGTGATAACTTGGTAGTGATTCAAAGTTCTAGATGGGCTAGTGCATTAGGTAGAGTCTTAACTTGGGTTGGTCTTGTTTATGACGTTGCCCTTAGCCATTGGTTTTATAACTTGTTTCTTGACGTAAGGGGATAAATATGCTTATTGGCCACTAGAACCAACAAGAACTTGCATGCTTGGATTCCTAAATGTATTGACTCTCTTGATTTACCCTTTGGTCAAGGTCTCTTAAATAGTCAAGTACTTTGTGCTTTATTTGAAAATTTGTTCTTGATAAGAATGGTTGATGCTAGATTATATAACAAGTTTGTGCATGCTTGACATGTTGGTAGTAGGATTGGTAACACTAACACTAACCCTTATGCCTTGAGGACTTTGTTATTATTTGTCTTCCCTACGGTTTTGCTACGTCTGGATTTGAGGACGAATCATTTTCAATAAGGAAAGGATGATACAACCCTGAAAAGCACAAGGAGCTAGATGGTGATTGGGATACATGATGAAGCGTGAAATCAAGCCAATATTGGTCCCCGGAACACTTTCACCAAATTTGAAGTGCTTCAAGGAGTCTCAAGTGAACATCTTCAAGCTATACACTCATTGATTAAGAAGATGGAGTCCTTAAGGACCATTAAAGACCCATGTGTGGGAGCACTCAAGCTATGGAAAATAGCTTGGTTGGAAGAGGGTGAAATCCCAATTTCACATTGGAGATGCTCAAGCTAGAAGATAGCTCGAAAGGAAAATGCAGAAGAGGATGCAACCGCATTTCAAGCAATGTGACGCCACATCCTCCCCAAGCGACCGCATCAACATCGAAACACCCACCAGAACCTTCATCAAAGTGAGATCCCTTGCACCCACAAAATGCGACCGCATCTGTCCACTTGCGGCCGCAAGTGGCATTGCAACTCAAATGGGGAAGGGATATTTTTGCTATTTGTGCAAATGCCACTTTTGGGCTATGCTTGTAAAGGCAAAAGTATAAATAGTTGTCTTAGTTGATTTCATTGTTCATATTTAGAAGATTGAAGATTTAAGAACTCCTTTGAGAGTGTAGTTCCTCCTTTATGGCTATTAGGCTAGTTTAGTGGGTGACTTCCCTGATCTCTTTGCTTTGAGCCTCTCTAGGATAATCTAGGATTAGATTTCCATGTATGAGTTCAAGTTTCCCTTCCCCCTTGGATTGATTCATCTTTGATTGTTGATTGATAGGTGTAGGTAACCAATCCTAAGCTAATCAATCACATAATATAGTTGATAAATCTTTTCTTTCTTCTATTTCATCTATCAATTTCCCCTATCCTTATTTTGTGTTGTTTTCCGCATTGGAATCCTTAGTTTCCCAACTAGGATCGCATCATGCAGCTAGAGATTTTGGGTTGTGGCACTATTCCTTGTAAATATAGGAAAGGTGCAGATCTGTATAACTGTATAAATATGAATGAGCATTATTTTCTTTTTCTTTTTGGGATTACTTGTAAACATTATATAATTTCCAACATGCTTGAGGGAATAATCAAGCAATTCATTCAAATCTCCTCTTTCTTTTCACAGTTGGTTCTCAAATAAATATATAAAGTTGATCGCTTGTTTCAATCAGATCACTATAAGAGTTTCTTGGGCACATTTGAAAGGATCTGAGTTACTATTGTGAATCAGGCATTTCTTAGTGAAGGTGGAATGCTAATTCCGTCTTTACCATTCAAAGCATTGGTATTTTACTGATACACTAGGCCATAAAAATGTCAAAATAGTGAAAATCAGAGAAAGCATAATGACTCAACGATGCATGCTCACATACAAAAACAATTTACACGTATGAAAGAATAATCATCATAAACTAGCTTAAGAATAGAGAAATCACCAGAAAAGAATAAGCCCAGACAAAAACAGCTAAAAAGCACAAAGACAAGGTATGTTTACCATGTGATCTCTCGGATTAGGTCGCCTTTGTAATTCCAGTTCATCAAACTCAAAAACAGGCAATAATTCTACTGCATTGACACCAAGCTCGAGAAGATGTGGTATCTGCACTTGTAGATGAATGTCAGATAACTGAAAGACTAAAATAAGTTTAACAGATTACTGCAAGTGACTAATATAAGATGAAAATATCAAAGACATCTAATCTAAGAAAAAGGGCCAAAGAACATAACCAGCAATTTTAAAATTGGAACTTGCCAAAATAAAAATGTTAAGTATTTGGGAGGTTAACTCGTGGTGTAACTTGCGGTACTGCTATTAAGGAAGATAAACCAAACTTCAACAAACAAATGAAATGCTTGGTTGTTGGTAAAAGAGAAAATAAACTGGTAGAATATGAAAGTACCTTTTCAATTAAGCCAAGGTAACTTCCCCGTTGATCTTGATCCAAACTACTTGTTTCATCAGCAGTAAAAGCACGAACATTCATCTCATATATAACAAGATCTTTCTGCCCAAAGAAAAGAGGATATACTGCAAGGCGTTAATGGGTGGTTTGGTTGATTGTGTGGTAACAAATCCAGCATATATTCGCCATAGAATAATACAACATTTGGTTGGTTGCATAATCGCCGCATTATGTAATGCAACATTTGGTTGGTGGTATCCAAATAATACTAACTTAAGTTATACAAGAATCTATGTAATATTTTATACTAGATACAATGTGAAACAGGAATACGTGTATTAGCCATACAGAGATTAGACTATTCAAAGACAAGAATGTCATTAAAAAAAAAGTTATTCTTGTAGAGCAATAATCTCTTAATCACTACACAACAATTCCTTGATTATTAATGACTGCATAGCAATCTGTTCCATATTAATCACCACACAAGCAGTCCCTACATTATAATCCACTCATAACTAAAATGCAAATAGAACTACCCTTAAGAGTAAAATGTTATAAAAGATCTAAGCAATATAATCTTACAGCTCAATCTACCAAAGAACCAATAATATTACTGCAGAAGATTAAGCTGAAACTCCTCTTACTTGAAATAACAAGATCAACTAAATGGCAGAAAATTTGAGCACTTAAAAATGACAGCTCTGTATATATGACTAGTGACAGCGCTGTCATTTTTAAGTGCTCAAATTTTCTGTCATTACAAAATTTGAGCACTTAATAGCTGAACATGCAAGCAAATTATCTTTAGATTTGCACACGAGGAAGAAAGTTATTCAAGTAGTTCTTCTCAATCTACCTCGGGTATATTTGGAAGCTTGTAATTTTCTCCCCAGTCAAAAGGCAAGCTATTGAAATCATAAGTTCCAAAAAATCTACACATTTTATTGCTTTCATCTCCAAAAGCTCGTCGACCTTCAATTAGTTTTGCATAAGGATCAACCAAAATAATGCTATCGTCAAATCGATGCCCTTCATGCCAATTTCGAGGTCCATCAATGCGATAACCATAAAGGACACCACCTTGGGGCAACTCCTGCAGATGACGAAGAAAAAATAATACAGTGAGAAAAGGTTATATAGCAAGCACAATAATAGCATATAATAGTGACATAGCAGCATAAACTGCGAGTAAAATAGAAACCACGGAAAGGCCTGCTGAAGAGAAAGAAATGTATACCTTCAGTACACGGTTCCGACAGTACAAAAATATGGGAAACTATTGATTCATTCAAGGAAATTTGTGATTACAAAATTGATAAAACCTAGTGAATGTTAAACTTAAAGATAACTATGCATTTGAACGAGTTAGAAGTCCAATCTAAACAAATAATTACAAAGGAAGTAATTTGAATGAAATTTGACTTATTTTCACTTTTATTTATTTTAGTATATGATTGACATGAGCTTAAATGAGGAAACATGGTCGGTGAAGATTCATATAGCCGACCTGATAGCATCCATGGAGCCCCAAAAGAGGCTGAAATACATGCACAAGGCTGTTAGAATAGGCGTATTTTCTGGAGGAAATTGGACACTTCTTTCCTTATTTTGTTAGGTAGTTCTAGAAGAAGTGTGACATTAATCTTACATGTTTTGCTAGATTAAAATTGTCTAGTTCAAATTTTCCTAGTTTAAAGTTCCCTAGTTAGGTTTTACTATCTATTATTTCCGTAAAGTAGAAGTTCAATTTCATGCTATTTGGGATAGTGTGTTAGAAATTTACCCCAGATTCACCCGCGTTGATTTCATTCTTTTTGACACAGAATAGCTATCAATAAAATTGAGATTTTATTTATTCATATCTTTGTGTATTGGTTACTTAGGATTTATCGTACAACCTTACAAGAACAATTATTTTAAGAGGTAAGATTAAATTCTTTATTTGATATATATGGTTCTTATTCGATTAATTGGAGAATGTAACTAGTCTTATATTAATTATTGTCTTTAATTATTCAATTAGGGGTCTAGATCGCAATCATCTAAGTTCTTGAATTGAATCTGCTAGTACACATGATCATCCCTAATATGCTAACTAGGTCAACTACCATCAATTAGGGTTCTTAGAGAGAAGGGGTAGTTATGCAATGGACCCTAACTAATTAAGGAAAGACAATCAATCATATCATATATATATATATATAAAAGAGAATCCAAGGCCCGTCTACGTGGTACCACCACAAACCAGAATTTCCTTTTAATTTGTTTATTTCCAAAACTAGTCTTCCCCTTTCATGAAAAGTTGTGCCTTTTATGAAAAGTTAATGACTTTTATGAAGAGTTGTGACTTTTATGAAGAGTTGCGACTTTAATGAAAAGTTGTGACTTTTCTGAAAGGTTGTGACCTCTTTGAAGGGTTGTAACTTTAACAAAGAGTTGTGACCTTTCCGATAAGGCACAATAAACATTTGATCACACAACTCTCTATTGTTAATAAAAAGAAGGATTTCCTAACATTTTAAAACAATGAAAATTCTAAACTACTTCTTCTTCTTCTTCTGCACAAATAACTTCAACAACGATTATTTATTTATTAGAAAATTTAATATCACCGGTTCATGTTCATTTTATTTCCCAAAAAATATCAAATAGTAACACTTCCTGAAAGCAAAAGGATAAATTATAAAATCAAATTAAAGATGATTGATTGAAGGATAAATAATAAGATGTTATAATTATCATCTTCCTTTACATTATTAATGTTTGTTACTTCGTAATCTTGTATGTAAGATAATATAGTGTTTTAGTTGTAATGACTGATAGGTTTTAAGTATTATTTTATAAATTATGTGCTATTAAATAACTGTGCGAGGCACGGGTGATTTTACTAGTATATATATAAAAGAGAACTCTAGGCCCACCTATGTGGCGCCACCACAAACCAGGATTCCCTTTTAATTCATTTTATTTCCAAAACTAGCCTTCCCCTTTCATGAAAAGTTGTGAATTTTATAAAAAAAATGTGACTTTTATAAAAAGTTGTGACTTTTATGAAAAATTGTGACTTTTATAAGAAAAGTTGTGACTTTTATAAAAAAAAGTTGTGATTTTTATGAAGAGTTGCGACTTTTATGAAAGGTTGTTACTTTTATGAAAGGTTGTGACCTTTCTGAAGGGTTGTAACTTATCCAAAGAATTGTGACCTTTCCGATAAGACACAATAATCATTTGTTCACACTACCCTTTGTTATCTATATATAGAGCACTTTCCTCTTATTTTAAAACAACGAAAATTTTGAACTTCTTCTTCTTCTTCTGGACAAATAAATATTTGTGTACTCTGCTCCTGTTGAATGGCTCACTGACACCATTGTTTTGGTATCAATACATTGGTGAATAGAATCGTTCTATCTTGAGAGGATCTATTCCTTTAAACATCGTACTAGAGGGGAATAATTTCTTTAAGGGGACATTGTGCATTCAATGGACTCGATTTTTTCCATTTTGTTTCATTCTATTGTTGAAGATCCTCGTATGCTTTTTACAGTCATGAAAGGTGTGACCTTTATGAAGGAATGTAACTTTTCCAAAGAATTGTCACCTTTCCGATAAGACACAACAATCATTTGTTCTCACTACCATTTGTTGTCTATAAATAGAGGACTTTCCTTTCATTTTAAAACAACGAAAATTTTGAACTTCTTCTTCTTCTTCTGGACAAATAAATATTTGTGTACTTTGCTCCTGTTGAATGGCTCACTGACACCATTGTTTTTGTATCAATACATTGGTGAATAGAATCGTTCTATCTTGAGAGGATCTACTCCTTTAAACATCGGGTACTAGAGGGGAATAATTTCCTTAAGGGGTCACTAAGCATTCAATGGGCTCGATTTTTTCTATTCTATTTTATTCTATTGTTGAAGATCCTCGTATGTTTTTTACAGTCATTAATTTATGCTTATATTATTAATTGTTGTTTTTGAGTACATGCTTTAAACTTTGTTGTTTATGTTTATGCAAAGTTATTGTTATAAGTATTTGTTAGTACAGATTAAATAACAAACGTCAATTGAGTATTCAAGCAAGTTTTTTCTACTGAAATTGTTGAGGGTACAATAAAAAAATCCCTTACAAATCTCTAATTTCTTCATCAACAATGTCATTCCTTCACATACAAGGACATGATTTTGTGTTCTTTAGAAAATCCTGCGAGTGTTAATAATTTTGCATGCCCATATTGTTGGGTTTTTATGTTGTTGTTATCTATTTTTACTAAATTTAGTCAGTGGATATTATGAGTACTTTAAGGATTGAAATTTGATTGAAGTCTTGGTCAATTTTTTGAGGTATGTTATTTCAAAACATAGAAAATTTTCTGGTTAGAATGATTTGTTATCATCATTGGATATCTCATAGTTTACTCCCTTTAATGCATGTTTGTTCTCGCTGTCTTGTTGTCTCCTTAGAGTTGTATTTATTATTTTTCGTTTGGTATGTATATGATCTCACTTGGACAAAGCTTTTCGTCCTTTTAATGTTTTTCTTTTTTTCCTTCTCATTCGACTCTTCTAAATACTTTTGGTATGAGTTATGACTATTTTCGGCAAGCTTAATTTGACGAATATGAAACAAAACCTACTCTAAATAAAAGTAATATCCTAAGCTACAAAAGATATGTCTATTAACACAGATTTGTTGTTCTCCATGTCCCAAGTCACTGCTGAGCGTTTAAGTTATCTAGGTTAGACTCATTTCTAGTTTTTTAATGTTCGAGAGTATTTCTTTAACATGAGTCTCGAATCCAACATTTTGATCTACATGTACTTTCATAATGTAACAATTATACATACATATTTCTGAAAAAGTTGTAAAGTTGCATTGATGATGCATCTAGAAGGGACTTCAGAGCAGCAGTTTAATGAAGAATGAATTTCTAAATGGGTCAACAATATTATTTTGTTGTTGTTTCAAATTTATTTTTCTCCTTCTATAAATTTTGTTAGAGTAACAAAGTAACAATAACGAAAAGTGGTGAACGTTTGACTTCAGACAAGTAGATTGTCTCTAAAAAAAATTATTTATGTTGTTGTGGTGTACATTTTTTAACAGTCATAACTTATTTATAACTAATATTGATTATCGAAAACTTTCACAGAACTTTTTTTCACAAGGAGTTATTCTAACCATAAAATTATCAGATTCTATATTTTTCATGTACAAAAAATTAGAAAAAGTGATGTTTAATCGCTACATAAAAACATCACTCAATTTTAACAAGACAATTACATCATCAAACATATATTATGATAAATTATGTAAAAGATAAAAATGATTAGATATCAAGATATTTTTAAACATTAATTATATATTTACAATTCTTGAAATATGTGATAATGTCAAATCATTTAATTTCTGTTGAAATGTTCTAAAAATATACTAAAATTTACTTTTTTTTCTTATAACAGTCGATTATTGGAAAGGTTGTTCAAAAGCTTAGAAAGATTGTTTATGCCCGCGCAAAGTGCGGGTAAATTACCTAGTTTACAATAAAAGAAAATATTTTGTTCCTATAATTATGCTAGGAAAAGGAAAAATAAAGTCTCCTAAAATCATATTAATTAACACAATCAACATTTACATTACTTCTCTTTCATCTTAATTTGTTCCTTTATTTAATCCTTTCAGATTAGCAAGATCCATATTCCATGCATCCTTCTGAAGTGAACTATTTTCGTGCAGCTCCAGCATGGAAATTTAAGGAAAGAAAGTTTAAATAGTTTATGTGCTTTACTTAGTTGGGATATTTTCAATAAAAATTGGAAACATTGACAGAATATAATGTGGAAACATGTGAGGTCAAGGTCAAAGAATTGCTAGATACCCTACCAATATATGCGGTCTTTTGACTTACTAGGACAACTCAATGACTCTACAGAAAGGATTTGAAATGTTTTCATTTGATAGAACAACAGGAAAGATAAATTAAATTCAAATAATCACTGGACATAAAATTGGATGACATTCAGTTCTAACTACAATATGTTAACTTCCCTTTAAAAAATGAAACACAAAAACCACAATATGTTTACTTTATATTGAAACTATGGACACATTTGAGTATTCATTAAGGAAGGAGATCAATCATTTGACACTGCCCACAACAGGGAGCAGGTCAACCAATAGCGAAAAAGGAGTAGAAAGTGGACAGCCAACATGATGCGATGAGCATGAGCCAAATCATAATCTTTGAAGGTTGCTGAGTGAATACAGTAATGAAGGTACGTAAAATAGTTAAACTACTACCTTAATGCATATGTGCCATATGTCTCCTGTGCGGTTCTTCTGTGGATCCAATGCTAATTCAATCATTCCATCATGAACACTGTCAAGCATTCCCATATAATGTATATTTACTCAGCATGCTTTACGCAGATGTACATATGAAATATGAGAAAAATGAGCATGAGCTCACCAGGGATAGTACTATCCCTGGCAAGATGAATGAACGGGTAGTTTCAAACTGTTCAATAATCCAAAGTCTTTGTAAATATATGGTACTTTATCCTAAGTGTAACAAATCATTTGAACATTTACTACATACTAAATTTATAATGGTATCTCAAGGTGATACAACGTCAATTACTGCAGAAAAGATTATGCTGGGTTCACCAGAATGTTTAACACCACTTCATTAACATAGTTTCTAGGTTTTCTCCATCTTAGATGAAATGTTGCAATAGAAGGAGGGATGTGATGATATCTACAAGTTGAATTTAAGATGAAACGTTCCTATGCTGTTCAGAAAGCTTTTACTTACATTTGGCATCCCCCCACCCCTTTGTTGATATAATTACAGGGGGAAATTAAGAAGGGCATATGTTGTCCTTCCCGTTTCAAATATATTGGAATAGATAATGTAAGGCATCCCATACCCCTCTCTTCAACCTCTCCTATTTATCTCCCAGTATGCATGGAAAACAACCTAACCCACTGGCTTTCCATACTCCAATCTATGTTAGGTTAGAATTAGTCATATTTGTAGTGAAATTCCACAAGTGAGGTCTGGGGAGGGTAGAATGTACACAGACCTTACCACTACCTTGTGGACGTAGAGAGGTTGTTTCGGAAAGACCCTCGGCTATTTCCGAAAGATCCTCGAGGTGATTTGGAGTTGCACAAGTGATGAATCGGAAAAGGGGACCACTAGAGATGGCTCGCTGTCAGGCGAGCCAACTGATGTCAGATCAGTCAGAAGAGATGCCAGAATTCTGTCTCCCACATCTGCACATGGATTAAGCTCTGGTGAGGCGAATCGATGTATTGACGCTGACAACAAAGCTGTTGGTGATGAGCTTCTCAGTCTAAGGTCACCAGAGCCCTGTCATTCTTTTTGTATGGGAGGTGACACTCAAACTACTCCTACACCAGTACACCGCCAAATTAAACTGGGCAGAACGGAAGTTTGTCTTTTCCATCCAGAGGATTTGGAGGATAAGAAGGAAAGGAAAGAGCATATGAGAATTCCTCTGATACTAATACCATTGAACATTGGGAAAAGAATGAGAAGAAATGGAAAGCTTGATTGTTCCCTCAAGCTTGGCTGGGATTATAGCTATTACACCTTGTATACATTTTTGGTTGGTGTATGTTAACAAAATCAAATCCTAGTCATATCAAATCATTCTGATTATGCAAATCATATAATATCTCAGCATAAACAAATTTAATAGGCAGGATTAACAGTAGAAGAATTTAATATCTAGAATTTGCAACTAAGACCAGAATTGAAGACAACAAAATATACCATCCAAAAGCGTGAGTTCAGTCTAACCTCTTTGGAAGAATTATGCAAAGTGTAACTGCAGAAGCATGCTGAGAAAAAATTGCAAAATTTATTCCACTTTCAGTTTCTGATACTCCCAGTGGATGAGCCAGACCAGGGGAAACTTTGAATGAAGGGAAAGTGTCCAGCATTTGAGGAGCTTCTTCCTAAAAGCATGAGCACAAATAAAGAAATCAAATATTTAGGTTTCCCATAGGACAGTAGTAATCTTGTCCACTTTCAAGAATAAAGGTCAGCCAAGAAAGCAAAATTGGCCATCGTTTGGTTTACAAAATTAGGATAAGTTAGGATATCTCATTTGTATTGTATAAGATCATAGGTGAGACAATCTATCTTCCGATGTTTGACCCAACGTGTTATGCAGTGGATAAATGACCATAGTAACTTTACATGCAAGACGTAATTCTATCAGAATTTAACCACACAAAATTATATGATAAACCAGGGAAATCATTACCAATTATACAATAAATCAGGGGAAAAGGCATAATTGGGGAGGTTGGGGAGAGGGGAAGAGGAAGAAGAAGAATCTGTTTCGGTGAGGTCACCAGATAGCCGCATAAATCCTAAGGGGAGGTAGGGAGGTGGTCATTAGTCTGGCCTCGGGTTCTAACTTCTAAGAAAGAAGAAGATATAGGGACGAGAAAATGAGAGAACAACAAATCCTTCACCATTATACTTGAGGGGTGGATTGGTCATGTCCTTATAAAAAGGAGATGACAGCTCTCTAGAGCAATTGGCTCCATCATCAATTCCTACATAACACTCTTGACGCTACCAGAAAAAGTGAACATAAAAAAAAAAGATCATTTTCATAATATGTCTAGGTAGAATTGTGATTTCAGTTAGTAACAAGTACTGGATAACTGCAGTAAAGCGTACTCTTTCTGATGAAAGATTAAGTTCCATGTCTTATTATTTAGAATATGAAATGTTAAAGTAGGTGCTCATACCACTCACTTAAACAAAGCAATGGCATAGACCTTAGTGACCCTACTCAAGCATTAAACATGTGGCATTTTTGTGTGCATGGTTAGAAGGAAAGCTATAGGAATCAAACCTCATCTCCAGCAAATTAAGTCCTGCAAGAGTGCAGGAAAATGGAAGGGAAGTCATGACTGAAGCTTATTTTTCTCGCTACAAGGCATAAATAGTGAAAGAAGTAAACATATAAAGAGAAAAGGAAGCACTATCCCTCCTACTTATAATTCAACATTTAGCTCAATCAATTCTAGATGTTTTTTTTTACATCAATGTCATCAGCAGGAGCTTGCACCGAATCACTTATCCGCAGAACTCATTTAACCCGACCCTGCATAAGTACCAATGCCCCTTCCCCTTTCACCTCTAGATAAAACTTCTGGAATGAGCCCTTCTACTCATATTTATTATATTAGAAGTAAAATTCTCAAGCCTATACCAGGCTCCGATCAAGGCTTATAAAAGCATCAACCTCATTCTAAAGGGAGTCCTCCTTTTGATAATAAAAAACAAGTGTTAATTTTCTAGTACTTTGTTACAAAATGTACAGCATTCATATCTACTCATAGTATTCATAGCATAATCAATGGTAGAGATATTTAGGTATCTTCGAATAATACTACAAGGAAATTGATCCATTGGCTCTGTATTTTACATGATATCAGAACAGATTATCCTGCTTTGTCTAAGTAAGATTAAAAAAAAAAAAAAACTCATCTGAACTCGCCAGAGTTGTGTTAGTGTACGTGAAAGAGAATTTCGTACCTGAAGTTTAGCTGCTGCGACCAACCTAGGTTGGAACGCCTCCTCCGAAGTACAAAACTTCAGAATCCGGTGGTCAGAGGAGAAGAGCCTGAGACTATCACGCCGGCGAAGCTGCCGGAGATCTTGAAGAGCGTGACGGTGCGTTCGTGGAACTATATTGGTCCGGTTAACTGTTACAATGCCGGTTGGACATTTCTGGACGATTTGTGGTGGTCCTCTAATCATCGGGCCCTATTTTTGGAGAAGAGAATCTGTGCACTCACTTTTGTCACAATTTAAAAGCATCAATCTCATATATATATAAAAAAAATAGGGAGTGGGGATATATTATAGTATGATAAATAACAAATTATCATATCCAATAAAAAAAATTAATTCCGTAATTTTAATATTATGATACTTGGTATGTTGGATATTTAGAAATATTTGGATATTCAACATATATTTGGTATTTAAAAATGAAATATTAAAATACTAAATATTGTATAGAAATATATACATAAATAATTTGTATGCATGATATAATACTAACAAATATACAACTAAATATTACTTAATACAAAACTATTAGAATTTCGATTACATTATTTTGATTGATTTTTTTATGAGTAATTGATAATTAAGGAAGATGCTTGTATATTTATTTATTTTTATATGTAATTTTACATGTGTAACATGTTAGTGTGATATAATTGAGATATTTTTTTTAAAATCGAATTATAATTCTCAATGTATGAAGATATATATATATATATATATATATATAAAGTTGAAATTGAGCAAACTATAATTATTAATTTATCATACCACAAAATACTGATATAAAACTTTTTTTATTTTAGAAAGCTTGCTCTTGAATATATATTACTCTAGTGTATGAATTTACAAAACCCAAGAATTTTATTTTATTATTTATATTTATAGAAATGTGAGCGACGTCGGTGAGATTTATCACCAGTTGGACTGGACAGTCTTGGATCGGCCACTTTTTTGTTGTAGAATGGGGTGACATTATTTATTTTACTATTACTCCTATTAAGTAATTACTTCCTCCTCTATTCCATGTTAATTGAATTTGTCTTTAAATTTGTAAAGTAATATATACTTATTAATAAAAATATTTAAGAACATAATTTAAATCAAAATTTCCACTATTTTTCTTTGCGAAATCATAAATATAACTTAGTAAGTATGACATTCATCTCTTAGAAAATATCGAACTTCATTATAGGAAAGGACAAATATGGGGAAAAAAAATCGAACATTCATCTTATACTTTAAATAATTGAATTGTCCCATTATTAAGCAGATTCCGATTGTTTTGCTTGGACTCAACATGAGCAGTTTTACGAAGAGAGTAACATATATTATCGAGAGTTACATAAAAGAAAATGCCATAAATTATAATAATAAACAATTTTAAAAATATCTAAAACTCATATTTAAAAATTGATTAAATTTTTATATTATAAAAATTGAGATAAAAAATACTCCGATATATTGGACATGGTTCACTATTATCTTTACACACTTTTTTTTAAAAAAAACAATAAATAAAAGAGTAATTTTATTATATCACCATTTGAATATATAATAAATAAACCAACATTCATCAAACCATCTATGGGCCAACAAGTATGAATTCCCACCGCACGTTCAACAGCTCAACATCACGGTTATGCAATGAATATTGACTATAATCGTGTCTGTTACAACTACAAGTTTGTACACTTGCTGTCCTCATTTTTTAAACCGCAAATTTTGCCTCAACGTATACCATCTTCTAAGCATTTCATAGGACATGAGTCGCCACTAGTCAGTAGTAAGCATGAATATTTTGTCCACATCCACTAAAAAAAAATTACATCTTAGGCACTAAAGCTATGGAAGTACATAACGATAAAACTGAAGAAATATTCTCACGTACATGTGGAAAGCTCAAATTCAGAATAGCACATACAATATCGCATTACTGAGAATGTAATAAAAGCACTGGAACAATTCAACATAAAACACTAGCAAATTGTAAGACAGAACCAGGCAAATAAGTCCTATCCTTGTTCACATTGACGAGTAGTGAATTTATCCTGCTACAATTAAAATCAAAGCAAATGACTCTCGTCCATAAAAGGACTATCTTCGATTGAACAGTCACAACCAGCCAAAAAAGCAGAAATGCAACAAGAAGAATTCAATCTAATGCAAAATGACTCTGGAGAAAATATGAATAAAACATATAAAAGGATCAACGTATCAAAAATTTAAACCAGCTTTCAAATTCATACAAGTAACATTGTCTTTTAAAGTTAAAAGGCCAAAAAGGGAAGGGATCAAACATACTAAACTGCCATACTAACAAGGACAAAAAGTAGGCATAGCGCCAACCCTCCTTACAATTCATCATGCTCATTTCTTCGACTTCTTAGATCCCCTGCAAGGATATACTCTCATCAAATGATGTTCAAACTAGGCCCTAGGAGAAACTACAATTAATATATTTGCAGATGAACTTACTGAGCTGGCTGGGCTGGTGCGGCAGCAGCTGGTGCTGCAGGTTGTTGTACTGGCTTCTCTCCTCCTGGTCCCTGAAAATTGAAACAGAAAAGATGAGCAAAAATCCTACACAGATACTTAAAAGGGTATAAAATCCCATATTCACATGAAATGTATCTTAAAACCATAAAACTTGAGTAGAGCACTCTATCAAGTGTCAGAGCCAACTTTTCTCCAGAAATTTTAATGAGCTTCAAACAATTACCTGAGCCAAACGTTCTTCCCTCCTTGCAAACTTTCTTTCTCTGCTTGCCTTGTTCTTTGCCCTCCTAGCCTCAAATTGGTCGGACAAGGTCTTCTCTCTAGCCTTCTCAGCCTTTGTCTTGTGGATATTTTCCATCAGCACACGCTTGTTCTTGAAAACATTACCCTTCACCTTCATGTACATGTCATGATACATGTGTTTGTCAATCTTCTTTGATTCCCTATACTTGCGAAGCAAACGCCTGAGGACTCTCAATCTCCTCATCCAAAGCACTTTGGTAGGCAGTCTAGCCTCCCTGGTACCTTTGCGCTTACCTGAGAAAAGAACAGATATAAGCCAACAGAGCAATTTCACCTGCTAATATACATTAGTCACTACAAAGACAAGGTAGAAATGGCATAGTTCAAAGCCAGTTAATATACGAGCAAAATAATCTTTGATACCAAGCAACCAAAAAGGTGCCTATATTGATATATCTTCTTTAGGTATGGAGTACACAAAAAACTGTTTAATTAGGTCAAAAAGGTGAAGTGACACACTACACTAAAACAAAGCATGATTGTATTAAACAACTTACTAGAAAGAATAATACTAAATATAGGCTTATATTCCCTCTATCTCATTTTAATTGGCATAGATGTCATGTATGGCCAAAAACTTTCTCCTTGGAAGTTCACCTCTTATATTCTTCTTTATTTTGATTGAAAAATTGAGTTGTTATTTTCTTCTTTTTTTGAAGGGAAAAAAACAATGTCCAATGTTTGACAGCAAATCAATAGAGCTACCTAAAAACTGAACTAGGTCATGTAAAATAAGTTTCTGCAATCACAGTCAAGACAAGGAGGTACCATATCCAGAGTGACGGCCTTTCCTCTTGGCCTCCTTCATTCTGCGAGCACGAGATCTTGAGTGAATTTTGGTTGGTTTCCTGATGATGAAACCATCCTTAACCAATTTCCTGATGTTTTGACCTGCGCCAAATGGAAATGAAGGGATTACTGGCAGTAAATATGAAACTACAACAAACAATAGTTGCCACAATGACATACGCAGAGTTACAAGGATCGCAAATGGCTTGCACAAGCTTAACCAATTAGCTTGTTAAAGCAACATGTTCTAGTTATCGAGATTGAGTAAACATTAATATCATTTTGTCATCTAAACATCAGATTAATAAGCAAATAATGAAAAGCAGCAACACCAAATAGATATCTGTCAATACAACAACACACCAATGAAATCCCACAAAGTAGGTATCATTCCAAATTGATATCTGCCAAAAATAAAGATAATTGCAGATAATTTATACCACTGTTTGGTAACCCTATCATTACTGGTTAAATTACAATGACGGTGATGTAATGAACATATACAGCTCAATTACATTTCCATCTCTTGACTCAAAAACTTCAGCAAATATAACTTGTCACAAAACCTATCAACACCTGCCAATAATTTCAATCCACTACATCTTCAGTTTTCAGACAAAATCAATGTAATTGGTTATTCCCATCCGTTCACACAAGAACAACCATCCTTCTTAATAAAGCTTACCAAAATCAACAATGTTTCCAATGCTCAAATCTAAGAAATATCACTCTAAGCTGACACTGTTTACATGTAAATAACAAAACATTATTATGCTGCTAGTCTCGTGAACATTACTAACTAAATTCGAAAACCGCAACTCTAACAAAAGGCGAATTGATAATAACAGTACATTAATCTACGGTATACTGGAGCTTAACTGATCAAACTCTACGACATAAATATACATAAACAGTATATTAAGTTGAAACAATTCTAATGTTGATCAAAATTCAAACCTTAAACCCTCCACACACAAAAAACGATGAAACGATAATCAAAGTAGCATAATCTAGGCCTCTTTGGATCTAAACTGGTCAACATCTACTACGTGAAGAGTATATTTCGTTACAACAACAGTAAGGTTGATCAAATTCCAAACCTTAAACACTCCACAACCAAAAAAACGGTGAAACGATAAAGTAAACATAACCTAAGCCTCGTTGGAGCTAAACTGTTCAAAATCTACTACAGATCTTTCACAAATAAAAGCTACAACATACAAACAAGAGATCACAGAGATAGCATGAACGTAAATAGAGATTGATAAGAAAAAGAAAACAGAAACATACGGGAATTGGCCATGGAGATTTCATTCCCTTCATTAGGATCAAGCCAAACTTTTCCTCTTCCACACTTGAGGACACTAGCGGCGAGCCGCTTCTGGAGCTTCAACGAAACCATTTTCGATTTTGTGAAGCTGCGAACAAAGGAGAAATGGACAGTAGTTGGGAGAGGCGGCTTTTATACCACTGAAATTAATGCCCTAGGGTTTTTCGAAATGGGCTTAGAAACTGTCTTTGGTCCAATGGGCCTCTTAGTACTGAGGATTAGAACTAATTGCACTTGTAGCCATATTTAATCAAGTTTTCAAATTATTTAATTCATAGTTAATGTTGACAAATTTTAGACAAAAATAAATAAATATTTGTTGCTCTTCTTCTTCTATATCATTATCACACAATATAGAAAATCATGTTATCAGAAAAAAAAAAAATTATGATGTGCTACATTATATAAAGGAACTAGGCATTGAGTGTAAAATCCAAGAAAAGAACACCATTGGAGGTTCTTGAGAAAAAAATTTGAAAATGATAAATAAGTTTGTTAGATTTGATGTGTTTTTCACAGATAGATTATTGGGGTTGGTTATTTATGATATTTAAAGTTGAGCTAATTTGGAGTTGATTTGGGAATTGAATTGAGTGTTTATAAATTCAATAACAAATTATTATTTCTAGCATAAGTTTGTTTACATGAATGCTTGAAGTACAGTCATGTATGTGAGCTCTCAGATAAAATTTATAACTTTATCCATAGATTTCCATAACTTCATCTCGAGCTCCCAAGCAATGGGACGAGTCAGGTCATTGATAGTAAAAAAATGAATTGCTTGGTTAAAGTCATAGCGAAAATGAATCTTCATAAGACAATTGTCACTACTTATTGACATGAACCTAGGTGATCTATTATATGGAAGAATCAACAAATGAGTTGTAGTTAGAAGTGAAATGTCACTTGAACCCAAAATCAGCTAGTTCTCACCAAAAATGTGTTAAGGTGTAGCAATTTATAGAATAAAATATGTTTCGCAATTTTATAATTCATTTTTTCAATATCTAAGTAACCTTTGAATACAAATTATTAGAATATGTATTTGTTCTCAAATTTGTTATATATGTTTTAAGTTGTCTCTTAAGTAGCTAGAATTATATAGTTTAGACTATGAATTAATTAGGGATCCCAAAATCGGCTAGTTGTGACGTATTCCCTATATATAATAAGTGGGAATATCTACTACTTAGCACATGACAAGTGTTGGATGATATGTGCTTAGATAGTGTTGTACATTCTTCTTTTATGGTTGTACCTTTAAAATTTATATTATTGGACAATTTAACACCATTAATTATCTACTACTTTATTAGCCCAAAAGTTTGACCTCATTTGGGCTCATTTATTATTTATATGTTTTTAATTTTCAATATATGTTGTCTATCTAATTCTTTTTTTCAACCTTTTATTTTAAACTTCTTGAAATTTAATTACCTATTTATTACTCTCTCTATGCACTTTTAATTGTTATGATTTCCTTTTTAGAGTCAAACTATAAGA
>JAJOOH010021805.1:0-18143 GCA_029582605.1 Solanum gracilifrons | reverse complement strand
TGGGACTAAAAATGTCATTGTCTCTTCCTTCTATGCCAAAATAGTGAATTTTGAAGTTTTATTCAGTAAATTCAATGATCGAAAGTTCTGTAATGCCAGTCATTCTAACTATTTTTTTGTTTGAATGGATTGTTGTCACTTTTTTCACGTTTTGAATGAATTGTTTATTTTATTTTTATGTATGGTTAAGAACCGAATAACCGAACCAAACCAAACCAAACCAAAACCGAAAACAACCAAACCGATAAATATATATTATATTTGGTTTGGTTTGGTTTTGATAATTTTAAAACCGATTAAGTTGGTTTGATTTTGATTTTGACCAATAACCGACCCAAACCAAACCGTGAACACCCCTAGGTGGAATGCAGGGCAGGTTGAAGTGATTTTTTTAAAACTAATGTGGAGCGGGTTGCGGGTACATGTAATTTTATGTGGGTTTAAAGTTAATTTTAATTTTTTACCTGTTATAAAAGTGATAGAGCATTATTCATTAAGATAATTTCTTTAAAGCTACTAAAATATTCAAGATAGTAAATGAAAATGATTCAATAAAAAATAATTTAATTTCTTACATGTTTCCCAATTGACATCTAAAAAATAATTTTTGAAGTCACTATCCTATTAAATTGATACAACTTAATGAAAAGTGAATTTATTTTTATAAATTTTATTTTTAGTAATATCAAACTTAACTAGAAAAATAAAATATTAAAAAAATTATGCGGGGCGGGTTGAAAATGAAAAAAAAATGTTATGCATGACGGTGCGGATTAAAAATTTTGTGGGTTAAGCTCAACCCGCCCCGCACCGCCCCATTATCATCCCTATCCTTGACTCTGTTCTACAATAACTCCTAACCCTAAAATCCAAACCTCAAAACTTATCTGTAAACTTTATTTCACAAGAATCTCCCTTATTTACACTTTTTCTATATATCTTGTAAACGAGATTAATCATCTCTTCCCAGATGTATAGTATATTTAGGTTTCTTGTTTCAGCATTGGAGATGAGTTGGTCGTTCCTGGTAGGATAGCCAATTTATGAACCACCGTGGGATCGAAGGTAAGGTTTATCTCTCCTCCTTGTGTTTTGCTTATTTTATTTATAATATGACACGAGAGTGTTGCTCAGCCCCAAAACCCCTCAAGGATCGTTAAATTTTTTTTAAAAAAAACTTATTTCTAAACTCAAACCTCAAACACCAAACACTAAACTTCAAACCCTAAAATCTTAACCCTTGATCCCATTCCACAAATTCCTCACCGTTAACTCTAAATTCAAAACCTTCAAACTTATTTTACAACCGTAATCTTTAATCCTAAACTTGAATCTCAAACACTAAAACCCAAATTCTTAACCATTAAACTTTAACCCTAAATCTTAAACTTCAAAACTCAATTCTAAATCTATTACATAACCTTAACCCTAAACTCAAACTTCACCCCAAATTTCAAACCCTAAACTTCGAACTCTTATCAATCCTTAACCTTATTTCATAAACTCTAACCCTTAATCCTAAATCTCAAAACTCAACTCTAAACCTCATTCCACAACCATAACCCTTTTTAAATTCCAAACCTTAAAACTCAACTCCAAATCCTATTCTACAAACCCTAACCCTTAACCTTAAACTCAAACCTCAAATCCTAATTAACTCCTAAACTTTGAACCCTAAACTCTTAACATTATTCCATGAATTCTAACAGTTAACCCTAAATCCCAAACTTCAAAACTCCACCCTAAATTCTATTCCACAATCCTATCCTTTAACCACATACTCAAGTTTATAATTCTGAATTCTAAATTTTGAACTAATTTAAATCCTAATCCTTAACTCGTAATCTCAGACCTCAAAACTCAACCCTAAACCCGTTGTATAACTATAGTACTAGATAGTGTACTTTTGTTCCTTCTTTTTATTATATAGAATTGGATCTTACTTAACGTCTTTAATTTCCAGTTATCTATTTGTCCTTTTTTTAGATATTGAACATTCTATTGACTTGTAATAAAACTAGTCTTATCTCACTTTTTTATTTTAATTCCATCTTCAATAATATGGACATTCAAAAGATGAACTTCTAAGTTCAATTGTTTTGCTCTCTATAATTATTGCCTCAATTGATGCATATAATTTTTTCTACACCTTCATTTATATAATTATACTAAGTATGTTATTATTGTATTCATTTTATTAAAGCAATTCAAATCATGTGCAATATTCGACAATAAATATATTAATTAAGTGATATTTAATTAATATATTTATGTATTTGCATTAACTTCATATTTCACTTATTTGAACACAAATCTATATTAAATATAAGAATGAAACAATGAACGCTACGATTTAGATGGATAAGATCAAAATGACTGAATAAATAAAATGAGTCAATTTTATTTAAAATTTATTTGGATTGGAATATATCAAATCAAAATAGATGAAATAATAAATCATAATCCAACTCACTTATAGAGGAGTTGATTTTATCTTTTTTATGTTGTTGAATAACTGGTGATGAAGCATTCTGTTTTTTGATTTGAATATGCCAAGACAGTCTATAGGATTGTTAATTATTTAATTATTTTGATATATTCTATATATTTTTTTAAAATTTTTAAAAAGGGAAATGATTTAATTCATAATTTTTTAAAAATTAATTGAGGATATCTATCCGTACCAAATAAACATCCCTCCAACCCTACACTCTATTTTACTCTCCAAATATAAAGTTCTCTATTTTTTCACACAACCAACTCTAACCCAATTCTCTATTTTACTCTCTAAAAAAGAATATTTTTTTCTCCCCTCAATATTATATTATTATTTCTATTTCATTCTTATTTTCTTATTTCATAATATAAATCATTTATTTCTTTTTCCCAATAATTACTTTATATAATTCTCATGTGATACAAAATTTTATTTTTTCAAATTTTTTATTTAATATAATATTATATTTTATTCTAAATTTTTAAATACCATAAATTGCAAGAAAATATTATATATAATATATATATATTAATGGACAAATTCAAATAAAAGTGAAATACAATTACATAAAACACTTAATTTTTGAAATTATTACGTTGCTCCCATAAATGCTCTATTAATGCATTACGGAGTTCAAAATGAGCATTTTTGTCCTTAATTTTTTTATGTCTAGCTAAAAATTGTTCAAACCGGAGATTTTCATCTACCACCATTCATGTCGTTGGAGTTGGAACCTCTACGACATCTTGAATTAGTGCATTAAAACCTCTAGTCATTATATTATGTAGCACTTCCTTTCTCCAAAAACGTGTTGGTCCTCCAATAATTGCAAAACTCCGAATGCACGTTCGACATCTTTTCGACATGATTCTTGTTTCATCGCGAATTAATTATTATGTTATGTATTATATTTTATCTTGTATTTAAATTATTATTTTATGTATTGTATTGTTATCTTGTATTTAAATTAAATTTTTCATGTTACCATTTTAGTTTTGTGTATTTTTTATAATGAAAATTAACAATAAAATAAAATTTTATTATTGATGAAAATTATGAAAAATTTAAAAATACTATTAATTTGAAGTTAGAGTAGTATATATTAAATAATATATTTTTTAAAATATTATATTACATTTATAAAGAATTATGAATATTAGATATTTAATTAATGAAATTATATGTAAAATAATATGTTAATTAGAAAGTAATGGAAATAATAATAAAATATTGAAAAAGTGAAATAGAGAGTGTGAATAGTAGTTCTCCAAATTTGGAGAACTACTATTTAACTCTCTAAAAATGAAGAATAGAGTCTTATGGGCATCTCCAACCCTGCCCTCTATTTTACTCTCCAATTATAGAGTTCTCTATTTTTTCAGACAATCAACCCAACCCAATTCTCTATTTTACTCTCTAAAAGAATTTTTTTCTCTCTCCTTAATATTATATTATTATTTATATTTCATTTGCATTTCCTTATTTCATAATATAAATCCTTTCTCTTTTTTTTTTTTTTTTAAATAATCACTTTATATGATTTTTACGTAATATAGAATTTTATTTTTTCAAATTCATTATTTAATATAAAATTTTATTTTATTCTAAATTTCTAAATAACATAAATTGCAAGTTCTTATATAATATACAAATTAATGGACAATTCAAATAAAAGTGAAATCATCAATTAAATACAATTGCATAAAAATTACATAAATCAATGAGCACAACCGCAACAATTCTCTGGATCATACACTAATTTTTTTCTGAATATTGTTAAATCTGAAAATGACCTACCGGATTACTGAATTATTGTTGCGATAAAATTATTATGTATTGTATCTTATATTTAAATTATTATGTTATGTATTATATTTTTAAATTAAAATTGTCATCTTATCATTTTACTTTTGTGCATTCTTCATAGTGAAAATTAATAATAATATCAAATTATATTAAAGTGGTGAAAATTTAAAAAATTGAAATATTATTAATCTGGGATGAAAGTAGTGTATATCAAATAATATATTTAAAAATGTCATATTACATTTAAAAAGAATTACAAATGTTAGATATTTAATTAATGACCTTATATTAAAAATAATGTGTTAATTACAAAATAATAAAAATATAATAAAATAATGAAAAAGTGAAATAGAGAGTGTGAATAGTAGTTCTCCAAATTTGGAGAACTACTATTCACACTCTCTATAAATGAAGAATAGAGAGTTAATTAAAGAGTGGTTGGAGAACCCATTCTCTATTTTACTCTCCAAATATAGAGAATGGAAAGTAAAATAGAGGTGGGTTGGAGATGGTCGAGGGGTTGGAGTGCCCATTCTCTATTTTACTCTCCAAATATAGAGAATGACGAGTAAAATAGAGGTGGGTTGGAGATGGTATGTAGAATCTTTATTGATGACCTTTATTATTTATATACATATAAGTTAGACATAAAATTATCTTTTTTAATGAACTAGATAATACATTATCCTAAAGTTATAACATATATATTTTTAATAACAACCATCAATAATTCAATTATTAGATACTACAATTCGTCAAATTACCATTAGTTATAAAGATCCGCCTATATATAAAAAAAGATACTTAAAATAGGTTAACAATTATATGTGGAGCAATCGTATACCACATACCGCAAACCAGGGATCATAAAACGTTCAAAGGCAAGACTGTACATGCAAATGAGGTAGTAACACATATTAGAAATGAGATCACAGAGAGATTACAATTACTTAGTAGTTCAAAGAAAATACAGAATTGTAGGAATTTTGTTCAGTATTTACTTTGTAATTAGTTTCATGCTTTGTAGGAGGTCTAATTCGTGTTATCAGATATAAGTAAAATCAATTGTATATAGAATAAAATCTCTCAAAATATAAATAAATTATATGACCAAATATATATTTAAAATTCAAGTCCCTATTTGGTTTTCATCTTTGCAAAACCTCTTCGATGCAATTTGTTTCACTACAATATTTCTTAAAAAATATTCACTAGTGCTTTTTTATTAAAGAAAATGAGAAGGATAGAGGAGCAATGTATATAGGTCACTCATTTAGTATATAATTAAAATAAAAGTAATAAATACTATATCTACTAGAATAAATAAAAATATAAAATAAAATAAATTATAAAGTTCATTCCCCCAAGCAGCAATAATTAGAGAATGCATCATAATATATTTATTAGGGGCGCCTCCACTGTCCACTCCACTCAACCAGTCCACAATATACAGATTACAGAAGAAGCCACCATTTTTACCGATTCTTGAAAATCAGACTGAAAGCTCTAAAGTATTCAGACTTAGCTCTGCAAGAAACAGAAAACTGAAAGCAGCCAGCCACAAGTATATATGACTTCCAGAAACGCCGTCATCGCTTGGTACAACAGCTGAAATTTTTCTCACTCCATTACAATTCATAAAAGTAATCACTCTGTTTAATTTATTGTATATATGTATTTAATCTTCAGGGGCTCTGGAGAAGATGGTCAATTGGGTATTGGAAACAATGAAGAGAAAGAGTGGGCTTGTTCAATTAAAGCTCTAAAATCTGAAAAAGTTTCTTCTGTTGTTGCCGGAAGTAGAAACTCTCTTGCCATTTGTGAAGATGGCAAAGTAAGCTTTCTTTCAATTTTTTCTCTTTACGGATTAACTTTTTTTTTTTTTTTAATGTGTGATTTTGGTTTTCTGGGTGTGTTGAATAAGCAGTTATTTACGTGGGGTTGGAATCAAAGAGGAACCTTGGGACACCCACCTGAGACAAAAACAGAGAACATTCCTAGTCAGGTTAAAGCTCTTGCCAATGTGAAAATTGTTCAGGTATGGCAGCTTTAAGTTTTATTTGTGCAAAAGAATTGCTGGAGTTTATTGGTGTAGGTTTTATTGGATTTCTCTGATTGCAGGCGGCAATTGGTGGCTGGCATTGTTTGGCTGTAGATGATCAAGGCAAGGCTTATGCTTGGGGTATGCCTTTGCTTTATTTCATCTTTATCCTTATTAGTACTATTTTATCTCTAGAACAAGAAGGGTTACAAAAGTATTATTGTATTCCAAATTTATCAGTTTGCATGACTTTTTTTTTTTTTTTCAATAAAGAATACAAAAAAGAAAGGATAAGTTTCATTTTTTTTAAGCTTTGGTAGATTATATTCACAAAGTTAACATCTTTGAACTTTGTGGTAATCTGCTTTAGTAGGTTAAGACAACAAGGGCTCACCATCAAGCTATCCTCCATACACATTTTGCCTCTAGTTTAGCAGTCTGCTTTAATAGTTTAGTGTTCAAAATACTGGATTCTGGTGGTTTGGAGCAGTTATTTATTTTTTCAAGTTCATGATCCTTGCAGGTGGTAATGAGTACGGACAATGTGGGGAAGAACCAGAAAGGAAAGATGACACTGGAAGGCCCGTAAAGAGAGATATTGTGATCCCTAAGCGTTGTGCCTCTAAGCTTTCTGTTCGTCAGGTGACATTCTCGTACTGTTGATGTATTTCATTTGAGGAGCTGGACGCGTGGAGTTCCTTTCTTTGTTTTGTTGGTTGATGATTCTGCAAAGACTTTTCCTTGTTGCTTTTGGTTCTGTATCCTGATAAATGCTCACTGAATAATGGAGATACAGGCCTATTAACTGCTTTTTCCCTCCTGATATTTATATTATATGCAGCAATGTTCAATGTGTTGCCTTCTTTGCCAATTAACTCCTAATTTCTTTACATAACAGGTAGCTGCTGGTGGTACACACTCTGTTGTTCTTACAAGGGAAGGACAAGTATGGACATGGGGTCAACCATGGCCTCCTGGTGACATGTATGCTCTATTCTAATCATTGGTCTCTAGTAACCATGATATGTATAATAAGTTATTTTCTTGTTTAAGAATTTCATCAGTGCTGCACTAAACCTTGCAGAAAGCAAATTTCTACTCCTGTCCGTGTACAAGGTCTTGCAAGTGTGAGGCTGATTGCAGTAGGGGCCTTTCATAACTTGGCTCTTCTTGATGATGGAGTTCTAATGGCATGGGGTAATAATGAGTATGGGCAACTTGGAACTGGGGATACCCAGCCAAGATCACAACCCATTGCCATTCAAGGGCTATCTGGTCTCACTTTGGTTTGTATCAATCTGTCCTTCTTGTCATTTTGATTATGATTTTGTTTGTAAGATGATTTGTTCTTGATCATTTTGGTCCAACTTCTTCTTCTCCTTATATTTCTCTTCATTTTCTCAAGAAGTATTTATGTGTGTTGAACATTAAATTGTTCATCATGTTAAGGGACCAGTTGTTCAGTCCAGTTTCTTTGGATATATTACCTTACCAACAAACTTACTGCATGAAAAATACGAGCCCCTATCAATTCTATTGATTTTAGAACAGAAATGGGCCAAAGAGTTATAATGAGTATATAAGATGTATTAATAAAAGAAATATGTTAGATATTTCTATTTTCATGTCCAGGTTGATATCGCTGCTGGAGGATGGCATTCTGCAGCTTTGACAAATGAGGGAGAGGTATATCTTGTGTTTTAATGTTTTATGTTAGTTCTGCATAATATTTTTTGCTTTGTGTCTCATGTACTTTTTTAACAGCAATCAGCATATATGTTCCTTCAAGATAAAATACACCTCCTCTGAACGTTTTGCATCTGACTCATTGTTATGGTACCTGATCAAAAGATCTCCTGATCCCTTTTTTTCTGGTTTGCGTCAAACCAAAGTGAAAATACTTTGATGATGGTGCTTTTCTCCCCCCTTTATAAATCTTTTTACATACTAATAATATAGTTCTATGAAGTTGCATATAGTAGGCAATATGCTTTGTTGAGTAGAATACATCAGCTTTTTCTCTCATGCTCACAAGTGATACTTTCTTGGATTGCAAAGGAGGTTGTCAGTATTCTAACAAATAACAATCTCCTCCACAATACATGACACTCTTTTTGCACTTGAAAATTTGATATTGAGCATTGGGTTCCAATGTGAAAGGCTGGCTTCACTCCAAAGCTCTTGAGATGTGAAATATTAAAGCCTGCTTTCTTTAAAATTGTTCTGTTTTGTTATTTATTATCTGCCAAATGATGGAATATATAATAATAGTGCTTGGTTAGCAAGAAGGTCCAATATGAGGTCTATTTGGCAGATAAGTTGTCAAACTTTAGTTCTGTACTTTTGCTTTGTACTTTCTCATGGCCATCATGTCGGAAAGATTGCTTATGGGAGGAGTTCACCTAGATCACTGTGCAGACCTGGCTACACATTCTCCCAGTTTGCTATCTTATGCCTTGGAAGAACCTCAATACAGAATCATATTCTCATGATCCTCTATAGTCAACAACCTCTGTCAACTCTGCTTACTGCAGGTTTATGGCTGGGGAAGAGGGGAACATGGTAGACTTGGATTTGGGGATGACAAGAGTAGTAAAATGGTGCCGCAAAAGGTTCAACTTTTAGCTGGGGAGAACATTGTTCAGGTGAGTTGTTTGTATCCTTCATTATCAGTGGGTCTCTTTTCTCCTCATCACTATGGAAGTCACGGTCCTGTGCTTCGTCCACACTCTTTGTATATCTGATGGAAGTGCAAAGCCATGGAATATAACTTGTATCTCCAGGAAAAATGAGAACTACACTTGTGTCCATTATTTTTGGACTGATTTGTTTTTTCTTTCTTTCTTTTCATATTAACTTTATTTTAGACTGAATAAGTGGGCTGCCTTTGCCAGAATCTTATTTGAGACTGAAATATTACTCATCATCTAATTGGCACAAATATGGCTAGGAAGTCTCAGAAGTTTCTGAATTAAAACGAAGCTAGTTTATACAGAATTACGTGTAGTTTAAACTACTTTGAAAATATTGCAAGGAGTATTAATAACTGTCGAAGAAATGCAAATGAGAAACACGGCCAAACTTTAAAGGATGAAATAAAGGAAAGACTTTTTTAGCTAACTGTCTCGTCAATTTTTGGGCATACTTAGTATCCATTTGGCATTCTATAAAGGACACTTGTGACCAAACCGATGGGCACGGCCAACTGACCAAAGAAATGCGCGCCTTAAAAATAAAAAAACTGCAGGAAACCTTTCTAAAAGTTGGCTGCTTGTGGGACCAATTGGTGTCTGATTCCGAGATGCAACATTTCATTTTGTATCTGTGCTTGTTGGTTCATAATAGAGAGTGGAACTAGAGTAATCTGATTGTGAATGCTCATGCTTTTGATAAGAATTTTGTTTTAATATATCCACCCTTCTCTCTATAGTTTCTGGAGGTGAGTTCTCTTTCTAATGATGCAGGTTTCATGTGGGGGAACACACTCTGTTGCATTAACGCATGATGGTCGAATGTTTTCTGTGAGTACCAGACACTGTTTTCCTTCTAATCCTTCAAGTTTGCATGAGTTAGCCTCATGTTAAAGCCCATTTTTACTTGTTTATAATCTTCAACGAAAACATGTAATTGTCTTGTCCGAAACTCTCTAAGCCTATTTGTTATAGCAAGAATAACATTCTTGTGGGCAATCCGCAATCCCTTTTTAAGCTTTTGGATAAAATTGAAATGTGAGTGTGTTGAACCACAGTTAAACAGGTATATATTTACACAATTTGTAGACAACACCTCATATTTCAATTTTGAAACATCCATGATCTATCTCCAAGGGAGAAGTATATTAGAAAATTATTACAGTGACATTTTAAACGTTAGATAAACTGATTGGATATACAGGCATTTGGTGTAATGGTAGACTAACTACGATCATCGATAATTATTATGTATTACTGTGTTTTTGTACTTGGAGATAAAAATAACAGCTGATTGGCTATTTGTAATGTGGCAGTTTGGGCGGGGAGACCATGGACGACTAGGATATGGTAGAAAGTCGACAACTGGTCATCCATCGGAAGTTCCAATAAATATTCCGCCTCCAAGTGATGTCAGCAGCACAGAAGGAGAGCGTTGGTGCGCAAAACTTGTCGCTTGTGGTGGCCGCCATACTTTGGCGAGTGTAGAGTGGCAGACATTTGAGGTCTGAGTAGTCACTTTAAAAGTGTCATTTTTAAGTCTGAATTCAGGTAGGTATCTGATTCAGCGTCGTCACTGTTGTATGAGGTGGTTGTACTTTTGTATTATTATTGGAAAATCCAGAATTTTCTTTTTCTGGTTGGGTTGACGATTACTGGTACCCTTCTGGGAACTTAGTTAGTACTATCTGCTTCTGTTTATCTACTGGTACTATATTGTGAATAGCCTAATTCTGCCTTCTTCATTGTTGCTTATATTGGAATTCCAGTGCCAGTAGCACCAACACACTTGCGAAAATCTGGTTTATGAACTCTAGTAAACCTAACATTTCAATACAAGAATTATAACCCTTTCACCAAATGTTCCGAATTCCCCATGAACCCAGATTTCATGTACAGCTATTTCTTACTGTGACAGTCGATGAAAATTAGAGTGAGATGTAGGTCTTTTAAACCACTACATTGAAGCAAAAACACTTGAGATGCTAAAGTATCTTTACTGTACAAGATTGAGTTTAATCTGCATAATAGTAACATTCTAAGCAATCCACAACGGTGCTGGATGTATTTAACTGGTGTAAACAATTTTGGTATTTTAATCATGGAGGAGCAATTTCAGAGCTGGACCAAGGGAGACTGAGTTGAGCGAGCTAGTGCTGAGGTCCATAGGAACCATAAACAGGGCCATACCTGCTGCGAAAAATCCCAGCGTGCAACAGTAGTATATAGAGTAATTGACTCACCATAGCTATGGTGATCAACGCTTCCAAAGTTTGCTGTCCATTTTACAAAAGTAGTAGGAAATGAAGTCGAATATAATTTTTGTAGCTAAATATGAAATGGTACAAGTAGAAATCAATGAAGGTTAACAGAGACGATTACCAGGCGTTTTCCTCGGTGACCTCCCATTATTATCTGCTTGCAAACTAGACTGCATCATTAGTTCATCAAACACATTAATCAGCTATTTAGTCCTCTAATTATGACCCATATCATCTGGGTCTTTTTCTTAAAAAAGATTTTCTCACAATCCTCAACAACGACATTTATTTATCTAAATAAACTACTCCTTCGTCCGTTATACTCCAATATTTCGGAACAAATTGAGTTTGCAAATGAATAGGGACTGGAAGTAGTAATAGGAGTACCCAAAAGCAAGAGCAGTAATGGCCCAAGAGATGATAGCTGAAGAAGCAGCACTAGCCAAACTGTGACTAGTCCATTTTCGGAGATGAAAAAACCCAGCTAGCATAGAGGAAGCACCCATTACTCCCCCAATTAATGCAAAAATCAACATAAAACTTGTTGATGGATTCCCACCTAAATCTGTTTAATACATTTCACAAACACCAGCTATACAATTAAACATAACTACTCAAAACACATTCTTATTTTATGAAGAAAGAAATTTAAAGAGATGAGGTGACATACGAGGATGATTCTGTTCGCCATCAATGTATTTGTCAAGTGACCAGCCAGCAAGTCCTAGTACTATTAAATAAACTACTAAGTTTATGACCAACAATGGTCCCATAAAGGTTCTGCCACCTCTTCCCACCGCCATTAATTGATTTAACTTAACTTCTGCTGCTCAGAATCAGAGTTCCACCAATTTTATTTGCAGTATTAGATGTCTTTTTCCGTTGAGTATTGTTGGATACGTGGTTGCTTCACGAGGACTCCATTGTCACCCTTTACAGGTGTCACAAAAATTTGATAACAATTACGCTGGTGGGCTTGCATTTTATGAATTAAGCCCATTTTAGTTGTCCGGAAATATCCATAGCAAACAAAATTATAACGAAGCGTGATTAGGTAAACTGTACTTATTAAGTTTAATCTTTTTTGCTATTTATGAAATTTCCTTTTTTTTCCTCAAACGATTTATGTTTAGTGGAGTAGTCCTCTAGAAACTGAAGTTATATTTAAACACAACTTGCTCTGTCCCTAATTACTTATTCACTTTTGAATTGACACATCTATTTAAAAAACAATGATTGACAAAGCGAGTTTTCTATTTTACCCCTATTAATTATGAAGTGGATGAATTAAAAACTTAAGATTTTTAAAAAGTTTTACCTTTTTCAAAGTAATTAATTGAGAATATAATAAGTAAAAAAAAATTATCCTTTCTTGATTTGTCAAAATGAACGGGACAAAAAAAAAAAAGACTGAACAAGTAATTAGGGACAGACAAGAGTATTAAGCTATGTTAACTATACTTATGTCCCAAAAAAATTATTTGTTTCCACGGAAATAAATTAAAGAATAACACAAAATAGGTGAAAAACTGCAAATGACCCTTTTCTTCCTCTCATACTAATTAACTTTTACTATAAAAGACGTAAAACATAATATGTGTTTGATCGCCCACTCTTAACATAGGGGCTCGGATTCGAACCTTCTTGATAGAAAGGGTTTTGCTGTGAATCCAAATTAGTCGGGCAAATATATAGAAATTTGCAGAGATCAACACTAAATTTTTTTTTGTTGTAAAGCTTATTTATTCAAAATCTGTATATAACACGCCTATATATGTATAAAGGTATAGGGTTTTAAGCACCCTGTTTCAGCTTATATAGAACTTGTCTCCAACTCCAGCTATTGAGTTGAGAGGAGGTTCTATTACCATAAGCAAAGAAGCAAACAGCAGAATAAAGACTGAGAAGTAAATAAGGGATTTACAAGGATCTGAATATTGTTTAACAAGTGTGATTCCTTCTTTTTGACCAATATTTTCCACTTGAGGACTTGGACATATAAGATAACCATATGCTATTCCCATCAATGTTGCTCCAAAATGTGCCCTGCATACATCACAAACATAGTCAATTTCTTGGTTAAGTTATTATGGAAAACTTTTTCTTCTCCCTTTAATTATAATAAGTACTAACCAGTCATCTATAGGCCCAAAGTTGCTTAGTACAAAGCTGATAGCAGTTGCTATTACCGCCTTTTCGATCATGCTTTTAGAAGCTTCTTTTCCTAGCATGTCTTTGTTCTGGACTTGATAAATGAGCCAAGCTCCTATTAGAGCAAAAGCAGGTCCCTAAGAATGTGACAGAGTTGATCAAATAACTCTATGATATATATCTACATGCTTCAACTCCAAATTTCTGAACATGACAAGATCATTTAATGGCAATACAACTTACAGTTCCTCCAACAGTTGGCTCCGCGGTGTGAAGAAAACTGATGAGGTTACCAGAAATTCCTCCAAGAACATATATCAGGAAAAATGGAAATGAACCATATGCTTTACATAGTTGAGGCCCAAAACTTAGAAGCACCCAACAACCAAGGGCTATGTGAAGGACTCCTGAGTGCTGCAACATAGCAGATCAACAATCAAAACAATTGGATTTGCTTATATCCGCTTACATTTACATTATCAACGTAATTTAACAATAGTTATCTGTAATTATCTTTTAAATGACATGATATTATAAAAAACATTTATATTGTCAGTATATAAACTTAAAACTCTTACTAACTAATCTATCTGTTCTGTTCTCAACAATAACCATATATACCATGCTACAATAATCTTATTGTATTTCCATACAATTCTAGGCCAATTAATCATGTAAGGACGAACCAATTTTCAATCTTGTACCAGAAACATCGGTGTTAGAAGCCTCCACCATTCACCAAGTAGGATCAAATGATTTATCTTCGCGCCATATACCATTGGTAGTGACAACATCCCTACTTCCGAGTTCCTGACTGGACTAGCTGTCTCGAACAGGAATACTGCAATGTTAATAGAAGCCAGTATTCCTCTGCATCAACATAGGCAAAAGGCATAAGAAATGGTACAAGGTTAGAAATAATGTGCATTACTGAAGAAGCAGTTGCAAGGTTGATTCTTACATCAAGTAAAAACTAGATGATTCTTCGTTCGAACTCTCAATATCTTTAGCTTTTAACTTCATGTACTGTTCTAGTTTCTTAGCCCTGCCACCTCTGTTGATCATTTTCATGGAAAAATATGATGCTTCTTCAATTGTACTCTCATCAGAAGCTGAAAATGTTTGGAATTTTGGCTCTGCACCAGAATTAAGCATAAAAAACTATCAACTTGGAAGGTTTACAAGATCACAACAAAGTAACTGATATAAAGTTAATTAGTCCATCAACTAGCAGTTGTTGCATTCTTACCTTTTCCACGAAAGTAATCCAAAGATCGCAGTGGCTTCTCTGCTTTAGGTCGATGATTTTTGCCTGTTAGTTTTTCTATCTCAATCGAAGATGAAGCTCCCGTGATATCATGAAGCTTTTGGAAGTAAGAATTTAAGGCTCTCAGTTGCTTCTCCTTATTACTCAATGAAGATTTCACTGTCCAAAACATTCTTCTCTGAGAACTACGCGAAAACTGGGATACACGAGGAAACATTCTGTTATCCTCCTTATATACATGGCTTAATTTAGGCACAACCTTTTGTGGAATGCATCCCATGCTATGAACTTTTCCTAATGATACTGTAGCACAGACCATTATGCTTTATTAAGCACTATACTGACTCCTTTACATACTTCATGGTCATTCCTGCTAGTGAACTTGGATATATATATCTTTGTTAATTGAGGAAACGTCACCTCTCTTGTACTGTACAACTTAACACATTTTAGACAAGCTGATATACTTCTGCAAAAAGAATAAGAGTTCTGTCAGGATCAAATGCACTTTTGTTTTATATATATGGTTTGTTCTGCTATAGTAATTTATCCTTTCAGAGCCTATATATTTACCTTATGAAAATATCAATTTATGTTGTTTGGACTTTGGAAACACACACAACATTGCGGTTTAATTTAGCGCAATAAACTATTGTTCTCTTCCACATATCACTGAACTAAATCTCTTGCACAGGATATATATATTTGAATCACTTGAAAAAACTAGTGGAAACATTCTATAATCATTGGCATGCAATTAGTTACTATGTATTAATGCAACTGAGTTTATTGCATACATATTCTCCAATATATACTGATAATTTAAATAATTTTTACACTATCAGCATATTAGAGCAGGGTAATTAAGCACCTTATTTTGACCTGTTGATACAACTTACATAACTATATATTGCAACGAAACATGGATAATATAGAACAACAAAAATAGATCATTAAACCCAACAAAGCCACACCTCATACAAAAACATATAGTACAATATAGTTCCATACGTGGTCTGTCCTTAACCGTACCTTTGTAAGTTAAAAAGACTGTTTTCAGTAGAGACTTTAGTTTACTATAAACAAAAAAAACAAAAAAGGATCATGAATGTTTTTGTTGGGGTGTGTATAATTAATAATACTACAGTTATATAACATATATGACCTTAATGGAAGAACTGGAAGAGCTAAATACGTACCAGCGGTATCAGTTCCATTTAATGCTGGGATTATTTAGAAGATAAAATTGGCTCTAAATTAAAGATAAGAAGTACTTACAAATTAAAGACTTAGAAAGATCCAAATGAAATTGTACCTTATCTCAATTGTCCCACTAAAACTTTGCCAAGTGTAGTTAAAAACTCCCATATCCACTAATTGGATCTTGGGTGGGTCCCACTAAATCTATTAAAGAAATTTATAAAGGACCACAAAATCAAATATCTTGAAAAAAAAGTTTCTTAGGTGCTTATATAACATTTTCTTGTTCAGCTAAAAAAAAATAAAATTTCTTCTCCTTTTCTTTTGGTGGTTCTGAATTTCGGATATGAAATTTTAAAATTGTTTTTGAATAAAATTTATAGATTTGTAAATTAGGTTAAAAGTTAATTTTTTTTAAAATAAATTTAAAAGTTTTTTTTTTGGACTTTCGAAATCCAACAAATATCACATAGACCTGAATATATGTTTCCATCAATTTGCATTATATAAGAGGGGTGAATTTAATTATGTTGACGTTAATATCTTCATCTTTATGGGATATAAAATCATATTTGCTATAGACTCTCGGCTAAAACAAAAAGCCTTTTCAACATAAACATTCTAAATTCAAGGCCTTTTTTCTCTTTCAAAATATAGGACGGTAGCAAGCAATAATACTTATCAAGTTTCACAATATTACTGAGGAAGCGTACAATTTTGGACATGTATGGTAAAGTTTTCAACAGTATAGATGTTTGAATAGATTCTTCGATCCGTAGGCACTCCCTGCCATATAGTCAAGGGTTGACCTAGAGGTAGTTGAGGGTTAGACGAACCTCCTGGCAAAAAATTATATTGTATGTATAAAATATTTTAAATGTTTATATTGATTTTGAACCTCTTGAATATAAGATTAAAGCTATGGTTGAGAGGTTCAAAACTCACCTTGAGGTTCCAAATTCAAATTTTAAGCACTATTTTTTTTTCCAACCCCCTAATGGAAATCCTGAATCCGCCATATAGCACATAGATTTTTTTGTTTCAAACGGAACCACGTGATACTCAAGTGTTACTGTCCATCAGCTCAAAATATTTTGGGTTACATATAAGCGTTGTTTATTTTCTAGTTTACAACTCACTGAATCTTCTTGTCTTAAATTGATTATAAATAGTTGCTCTTAAAAAATAGAATAAGAAAAGAGACATTTTTTTTAAACGAACTAATTTTTTTTTTAGGATAAACAGATTCAAACGGATGAATGTAAAGTGTTACAAGGAAAAGTACATATATATAACATAGCTATAACTAGAAGGCAAAAGAATCTTTAGAGCATATGGAGTATATATATATATTCAGTTCTGATGGCATTCTTCATGATTGCACTTTAATTTCTCTCATAGCTAGATTTTGTTGTACTATATATCTTGTAAGAAAGAAGAGAGAAATATATAGAGAAGAGACAAGTAATATTGATTTAGCATCCATTTATATCATGGCAAAGAAAGATGTTCTTCTTCTTCTTTATTGATTTACTATGTTTTTTCTCTTTCTGCTTTTGTCTCATGCACAATCTTGGCCTCCATGACAAGCATCCTTGCCTGCTGCATTTAGTACTCTTCTGCTCCTCATTATTATTTCTCTCACCTTCCAGTTCCAGCTGTTCCTCATTTCTTTTTGTGTCTTCTCTCCCTCTTGTTTCTTTCACTTCCACCTATTAAATATATTCAAATGTTAGGCGTATCTAGAATTTCTAGAATATTAATGCACCGATCACTTATATAGTGCACCATTTGCTATTCTTGTAGTATGAGTATCATCAAATAATATTATATCAATCTTAAAAAATGTATACATAAAATATCTAGCTAGTTTTACAGAAAAACCACGAATTCACGTGCCTATATTTTATCCATTAAATTTGTCCTTGGCTATAACTTATAAGGTACTTGAAAGTAGAATACATATATAGTAAAATCCAATTTGAAGAGAGAGGTGTTGATATGGAAGTAAAAAGAAACTTTTGTTGCATGAATTATTGAGAAGATGACAATTCCTAAAGAATCTTTTAGGTGGAAAGAGCATATATAGCATTTTTGGCTTCCTAAAGTGACTTTCTTTCCCTACTACCACAATTTGTATAACCATTTCTAGTAAAAATGGAGCTACAAAAAAAGGGGGGGGGGGGGGGGGTAGTGAAAAATAGGACGTGTCAGTCGTTGCAAGAAGTGA
>JAJOOH010021804.1:0-11550 GCA_029582605.1 Solanum gracilifrons | reverse complement strand
TCCACAAAATACCCATATGATAAAATTATTTGTTTGTAATATTATAATTGATAAAATATATTATTTTGTGGAAATACTTATTTATTTTGAAATGGACCGGAGAAGTAATGGCAAAAAAGAGGATGAGAAAAATGATGTTAAAGAAATGACAGATTAAAGCGCCGTTTCAGTGTGAAAATTGTGAATTTTTTAAAGAATAATTATTTCAAAGTAATTAATCATTTAAATTTTTTATATGAACACAAATAAAATTTGTTTTTGAATTTTTATAAGTAATTTAAAGTGAAAAGGTGAAAAATATTTTTATTAATTTTTTAAATTTTAAAATTAATCTTCGAAGTGAATTTACAAAAAAATAATTTTTTTTTACTGCCAACATCATTTTTTCAGAATTCAACTCTCAAGAAAATAATAATTCATGATCAAAATGGTAAAAGGGGAAAAAGAGAGAAAAACAATTTAAAAATAAAGAAGAAAAAGGAAAATAAAAAATATATAGCAAAATGCATATCAATTAAAGAGATGTTGTGAAAAAAATCAACTATTATTGTTCACTTTCACATGCTTAAGTGGAGTAAACACATTTTTATCCTATTTGACGGCATAAGGTTATATAAGGGATCAATCTTTCTTCAAATTTTATCACACTTTAAAATGATACAAATTAGTGAAAACCAAATGTTAACAATAGATTAGATTAAAACTTGAATTATAATATATAGATTTGAGAGCACTTTTTATTATTGATAAGTATTTCAAAAATTATTACCGCGCGAAGCGCGGCTAAGTTGACTAGTTACGTATAAGTTAAAAATGAAGGACTTTCATAAAAGAAAATGAATTAGGCGTCTGAATCTAAAATTTAATTCAGTATCATACTTATTGATAAAATAAATATTACTTTCAAATTTTTAGTTTGAGTTTTTAACATTTTGAAATTTCAAAGTCAAACCAATATTCACGTACGAGTCAAAATATATTGAAGAATCTTTTTTTAAATTAATTGAATTAAACAAAATATATAGGTTAATTATTACGATTATTTTTCTACAAAAATATGTCATACTATTAAATAACTCAAATAAGGAAAAACAATTAATGCACAATATTTAGTAGGATTTAAAAATGGAAAAAATTACTTGAATTGGTACCTTTTAATAAATAATTATTGATTTTAGCGATACTTTTTATTTATTACCATTTATAGCAATACATAGCAAAATTTGCAATATGTATTAAAAGTGAATTATATATGTAATATATATGTATTATAACTGTTTTTTTTTTATATATATTATGCTTGTTTAGTAAGAAATTGACACTTTGTATTATAAGTGTATTAAAATGTGTGTTAAATGTATATCTATCAATAAAACTTATATTATATGTGAATAATAAACTGCTCTTTGTAATATGTGTTGACACCCAATTTTGGAGCTCCAAAATATATATTAACCATCGAGTTTCTTCAATATATATTAAGAAGTTCTTTAATTAATTAATATTAATTTGTCTTATTTAGGGTTTAGCTGAATTTGTTAATTTAACTCAATTTGGCTATTTCTTAAACTCCAAGATCTGACCCATCTTTGACCTCACCTTAAACCCATTGAGAAACCAAAGTTGGGTCATTCATTCAGAATTTTCAGCAGCCCACTTCTTCAGCTTTCCAATTCCAGCAGCCCAATCCCTATTATCCTCCAGACCCATCCAAATCGCAACCCACTCTTTCTATTCCCAATTACCCTACCCTGGCTCAATTCTTTTACTCCGAAAAGAGACCAAGCAACGTGACTAACAGAGGAAGCAGCACAGCAGCAGCTCACTACAAAGTTCACAACAAACAAGGTAGCGTGTACATTTTCCAGAAACAACAACGGAGTCTTCACGCTAGTAGACGGAAAGCAGCGGCAGGTTCACGGCGTGAGCAAGACGCGTGCTCAGTACCAATTTTGTTGTCGTCTTCTTTGTGTCCCTCACCGATAGTACTGTTCCAGCCGTGATTTTCAACAAAAAACATTTGATGTAACAGCTGTCGCGCCCTGTTTTTCGCGAAACGGGATTTGGTGCACGACCTAACAACTCTTTTGGGTTTTTGGGAATTGAAGAGTTGCCACCTAACGATTTAAGGCGCGTCAGGGCACCTATCTAACCTAACTAATTCTAACTAAGGTCAACGAACCAGAGATTGGGTAAGGGTTCAAGTTACCTCGAGAGGAAGGTGTTAGGCATCCCTCGAGGTCCACAAATGTGGGTCCCGATCGTATCTCATGCGATTTATATGGGGGTTACAAGTAGCAATTAAGGTCACTTCGTTATTTGGTTATTTATTAAACATGCTTACTGGTAACTAGCATTAAACAATTAAGATCGACTCATTAATTCATTTAATTAATTAAGCATGCAAAACTATGTGATAACATAATATTAAACAATTAAGGACACTTTAGTTATTTTAGTTAATTAGTTAAGCATACAAGACTAAGTAATAACATAATATTAAACAATTAAGGGCACTTTAGTTATTTTAGTTAATTAGTTAAGCATACAAGATTAAGCGATAACATAGTATTAAACATGAAACAGTTATAGAGAATAAGCGAGAAGACAGAATATACGTCGATAGATAGGAAAATCAATTTTTATATTTTATTTAAACTACCCCATATAATTATAAAATATAAAACAGATAAAGGGAGAAAGGAAAGGGAGACTCTGAAGGACTTTACGAATCAACACTCGACTTTTCTTTATTTTTATTTTTTTGATAGGCTTCTGTGTAGGGACAGACAAAACCAAGGTTTGTCTCTTTGAGCCTGAATCGATGCCATCATATCCGTAGGGCCTAAACTACCCCTAACCCACCACCGCATGCTTTCCGTCTCTAAAAGGTGTCTAGCGTTCCCGCTTAAGATCCAAGAGACATTGGACTACTATTAGAAAGAGTTTAGACTGAAATAAAATATAATAGACTCACCTAGACAACAAGTCAAACAATTTGGACGAGCATTTAGCACATAGGGTCTCATATTGGCCTCTAGATTTTAATTAACATGCTAGCAAGCACATATATAGTGAAAAGGTAGCGTGCTAAGTGTGCATAAACAAGCAAACATTCAATATAACATTTAATTAATTTTTAAAAGGCAGAAAATTATTACAAGTAATGAAGAGCTTATTAGACTGACTCAAAAAATAATTAACTTAAAATGGGGCACTTTATAATAATGCAAATGTGCAGAAAAGATTTAAAAGCAGTAGCAAATTATTAATGTTGAATTTTAAAAGGCAGCATTTTATTTGGTGCAAAAAAAAATAGTAGCTAATTTTAGGTGGTAAAACAATTAATTACGATATAGAAAATTAATTATTTCATGCAGATGAAACTTGAACAGATTAGTTATTGATTTAAAAATAAACAGTTATATTACCAACAGGATATTAAGGCAGAGTCGACTTTAAATGCGATTTATCTAAATGGGACAGAGTATAGTATGCAGGAAAATAATTAATTAATTTTAATTCCTAAGACAATAAAATTATATTACACAATTGTTTAACAATGGCAGGAATGCAACATAAATATTTAAGTTATTTAACATGCTGAGACTATTAGATCCTACGAGCATGCTTTCTAAATGTAAACATGCTGATTTATTAACTATAACAATCAAAGTGAATTTTACAGTTTAGACTAGTTTCAGAATTTAATCAAACAATTACTACACTAATTTAGTTATTAAACATGCAGTGAGTAAATCCATTAATAAAACAGTCATACAGAAAATAATATCTGGGCATCAACAAATGCATAAAATAATCATGCACAAAAATTGTCTTTGGTTATAGCATGCTGGAATATGTTGCAGAAATTAATTATATTGCAAAAATTATCGGTTATGCATAGATTTAATTCAATTACTTAACATGCAAGAAATTAATTAATGACGCCTATGGATATGATTTCTAACCCCAAAAAAATCAATCATAATTATTTAAACCCTATAGGCATGATATCTAATTGAAAATCGATATTTTACTTTTAAATAATTATATAAAGGAGTTGGTTGAATCAGATAAAACAAGGAGCAGACAAGATTATTTTAACGTTATAAATAAGAATGTGGTCATGCAAATCAAATAAATGCGTTATAACGGACAATTTAAGTATCTAAACATATGATCAACTTTGGACAACAAGATTAAATATGAGATTGATGGAAATGGTAGTTTTATTTTTATTTATTTTTATTTATTTTAGATCTAAAGCGATATTACAAAGACTTGTTAATTTATTTTAGTATTAACATTAAAACAAGCGGTCAACATAGCAAATACTCATTTTAAATAACATAATAATGTCGACAACTTTTTCTTTTATTTCTACTCAGATTTAGGAGCATAGTAATTAAGTAGTCATGTTCACATAATTAGTTAATCAAAACACATTCATACGTAAGTACGTAAATAAAGTAAAAAAAAAGTTAGCACATATACCCCCTCCCCCTTTAGACGATCCCCAAGTTATTTCATATATGATAGAGCTAGAGAGTTATACACATATTACAAACCAAAATAAATAATAAATACAGATTCAAAAATACAAAAAATTAAATAATCTAATCTCCTGGCGACTCTTCAACTTGAACTTCAAGTTCGAAACCTGTTAATTGATAAGAACAATACACTAAAAGTAACAACATAATAGCAACCATATACATTTAGACAAAAATTGTAGCAATCAATCACACATACGTAAACACCCATAGGAAAGGAACTGGCAACTGACCCGGATGATTCCTTTATTTATTAAAATCCATTTTTCTTTTGGATTTATGCAAAAAAAAAAAAAAACTAAATAGTGATGCAAAACAGAGATTAAATACATGTATGAAGAGCACCAACCAGTTACGTAGTTAAAAATATATCAGCAATGTAGACAAGTTGATTCCACACTATTCGACCCGAACACAGCAAAATACTTCTTAAAAGTTCACCAAAAAATCTTTTCAAACGGAGAGTAATATATTTTCTTAGTATTTTAGTATGTGAGCAAATTCGCATCCACTTGTCCTTCGAATGAATGAGGGAAGAGTCTAATTATAGTGAATAGGAGGACTCATAATAAGAAAATAAATAAACTAAGGATCAATTAACATTTACTTTATTAAGAAGGAAGAGAAGTTACTTATTATTTTATTTTATTTTACCAAATATACGAGCAAGTAAGAATATGCTTAAGCTTAAAATAAGGTGAGAAAATACCCCCTAACATATATTTTCCTTATTCACCAAATCAGTAATATTATTTTAAGTTATTCTTGCTCAATCAAATATAGTTTTACTAAAATATAACAAGTAAGAATCAACTAAACTCCAATTACGCCAATTATGATCAATTAACATTACTAAAAAAAAAGAAGCAAAATTTACCTTACCAAGAGACACAAAATCTGTCCGTATTAGCACAATATTATAAAAATCATCTTAGTATCAATTAATCAATATTAAGCAAGGATAAAATAATTATATTAAAGGAAGAAAACACAAGTCAATGAGTATTTACACATTATTATAATAATATGATATATTCACAACAATGAAAAAAGCAATCTGCCGAGGAACAATCGAAACTCAAGTAGCAAACCCAATTATCAATTTAACATACAAAATTATTGCCACTACATGCATCAATTAAAGGGATTAAATGACATTACGGGAGGTAATCAAGAAAAGGGACATCTCAAGATAATCAGTGATTTCGTAACCAAACTTATCAAATTTAACCAAGAATCAACAGTTCGGGTAATGTTACAAATACAAGGGCAAACTTCCATACAATAAGCTAAGCGAGCAAGAACAACAAACACATGAAGGAGACTATAATTCAACACATAAACAGTTTATAAAATCTGAAAGTGTTAGCTAGTAGTTCATTTTTTATGACTAAAATGACTTGTACACCAAACATACCTAGAACTTTCATCACATCGCAAATAAGAAGAAGAGTAAACTTGCTAAGATGAGATAATGATTTAAATGAAATGTACCCGGACGAATCTGTTAAAGATCCGTCTTTTGACCAACTTGAAATTTTCAAAAGCTCCGCCGGAGCTCGATTTGTTCGCTGGTTGGAGCAGCATTTGCCGAAGTCGGAGCTTGTTGTTGCTACTGGTCGCCTGCTTCTCGGAGCGACCTTCGCCGGAGCTGCTGGCTCTGGGTTTCTTCGTCCTCGCCGGAGAAGCACGGAGGGAAGCGCTGGTTGTTGTTGTTTCACGCCTCGGACAGCGCTGTTGCCTACTGTTGTTCTCGCCAGAGCTTTCGCCTTTGTTGTCGGCTCATTGCCTCGTCGGAGCTCGTCCTTGGAAGGCTGGATACTCGCTACTCGGAGAAAGAGAAGAGAGAGGGAGCAACGGCTAGGAGAAGAGAGGAGAGGAAAAATGAATTGTTCTAGGGTTACGAATTTTAGTGTTAAAATTGGAAGGTTTAGAAGATTTCAATCTGGTTCGTTATTTTAAATATGATGAACGGTTGAGATTAAATCGGAGTGAGATTAATGGCTAAGAATAAAAGTTAAGTTGGATTGGAATCTGAAATTTGTTATAATTGAAATAAGAATTGTCTAGAATTGAAATGAAAGGGTGGTTATTGTTGAACTGAAATTGAAATTGCATGGGCTAGAATTGAAATAAAATTGGATAGTTTAGGCTATAATTTAAATGATTTAAGGGAAACTTATGGAGATGCTATTTAATTAATAAAATACTACATATATTATAATATTTTCATATAAATTATACACATTTAAGTTTTAAAACATTTAAATAAAGTAATTATTTCGAGTTTAACTATCGATAAATATAATAATAAAATAATTTAATGATATTTACAATAATTTTTTGTAAATAAAGCATACTAAAATATATAATTTTTAGACAAAATTGTTTAAAATTTTAAACTCGACATATTTTAAAGGATGCGTGTTTAATCGAATAGCGTTTCCAAAATTGCTAAAGATCGGTCAAAATTGGGTGGCAACAGCAGCGCAGGACCGTCTTTGGGGATGTGAGATCGTTCCACGTCGCGCCCAAGGACATTGGAATCAATCTGAAGCGTCCATCTCCCCTTTCCTCTTCCGAAATTGGTTGAAATTCTAGAAAAGGGAGTGTTTCCCCTGAATTGTGAAAGTATTGGGAGTTTGAATTTTGAATTGGTCCATTGTCTTATCCAGTTTTCATCTGTTTCCCCCCAAAAGATTGGAACCCTAATTTTACTTATAAATACTCTCTTCCTCTTCATTGAAAAAGATTGGATTTTTATAGGAACAATCACTTTTATACTCAAGAAATTTTAGACATTTTTCTCTAATCCTAAGTTGTGAGAAAATTTTTGTTCGAATTTGGTTTGCATTCCTTGGTTGGCTGCACGAGATTAAACTCGTATTTGAGGTCGTGGAAGCTCACTGCTCCTCTGCTCGTTGTTCCCCATTTGCTACCCCGAAAAAGGTGAATCTTCTTTTAAATTTTAACTCATTTTGGATTGATGTTTTTTTTTTATGAGCTGAAGTGGCCTACTGATTCTTCTTCTTCGTCCTCAATTGTTTCTGTCCTTTGTGATTTGTTGTTGATGGTTTAATGAAAGTTTTTTGTTTGGTTTTAAATGGGGTGTTTTAGTTGATTAGTGTATGAAGTGTATCCTTCGTCTGAGTTAATCATCTTTAAACATCTATGGAAATTGTGAGTAGAACTATGAGTTTATTGATTTACTCTTATGAGGTTCAAATGTCATTTGTTTGCTGCTAGATTTGTTAGTGAAGTATTTCGAGAGTTGTCATGTTTGATCTTTAGAATTGGTTATTTGAGATTTTGATCTAAATAGGTATGTGTGGTCAACGTGTATTTTGAAACTGTTTTCTAGCCTAAAAATCGCTACTCTTCTCGTTCATTTTCCAAGTTTTCATGGCTGCATTTTGTTTAGTTTTCAAACTATTTTATTCGTCTTAGTCTATTTTAATTTGTTGTGAATCTGCATTATTGCTTCGCACTCGACGTCTTATTCTTCATTCTCTCATCTTAAGTTGGATGAATGAACTAAGATGCCAAATATTTGGAGTTCAAGTGTTGTGTTTGCGACTGTTTAAAGTTCATATGTTGCATTTTCTGCTAGTTTAAATGGTTTAGTGGTTCCCAGATGATTTTAAGTTTGGTTTCTATCATGAATATGTCATTGAATCAGTTCGTTTTTGCTTACATGTTGCTCTGTCTTTGAGTATTTATTTATTTTTTATTCGTTTTTGGTTTGTTTTGTTAGTATTGTTGTTCATATGGAGATGGAATATCAAACTAGTTAATGGGGGTGATTGTCTATTACATTATTCATCGTAGGTACTTTGGTATGTTTTCCTCTATCTACTGAATCTTCATAGTCAGCTTTAGTCTAGACTTTCCTTGCTTTCGACATGATCATAATAGGCTGTCCAAATGACTTTCTTGTGTAAGTTTCGATTCAATGGTTTTGTACTCGTTTCACCCTTGTCTTCTCTATGTTTTTGAGCTCGTTTATACTATATCCCTGCATGTTTTCCATAGCACTTATAAATGAGTTAATTTTATAGGATTGGTTTAATGTATTTTTGCTTCCCTAAAATGATTTGGGTGCTTTAAATTTTACATTCTAGTGACTAAGTTTTAAGGCTACTCATATTTCTTTGAGATTTGCATCAGTTAGCTATTATTCCTCTATTTTGGGTGGAAGTTTAAGTGGCATCAACTCTTTCTCATGCCTATTGTTTTGCTCATGATCAAATGCTTAAGTTTGTTCTATTAACACATGGATTTATTATTATCTTTGCTTAGCTTTGTGTCGCATCTTAAGCTTAATGTCATATATTCCTATAGTTCAATCTATTTTTTATTAGTAGTTGCCTCCTTATCATTTGTCTTCATCTAGATAGTTAGGCATAAACCCATTACTCATTTGGTCATTGCTAGTCTAATTGTCTATCTGTAATCATCTTTCTAATATTTTATCTGATCATATGGGAGTTAGTTTAATTCTAGGAGAAGCATTATTGTTTTAACATTGTATAAGCTCCTTTGTCACCTTTGCATAACATCGGTACAGTGAACTAATCACATGCATCTCTTCGCCTCATTTCTATTTTATCTGTCTTTGTTGTATTATATGGATTTGAAGCATGCCCCAATTGCTAATTTCTTGTTTTGTTCTTTTCTATGCATGAACTGGATTCCCCTCGAGTCCTTGGAAACTCCTTTTCCCTGCATTTCGTTGATTGGGCCTTAGAGGTCCAATTTTATGTTCTATCAAGTCGGTCGAGTTTTGGAGTTGACATATAGGTTGAAGGCGTTAAATAGGGGCTGGAAAAGTGAATTTCGATATCCAAAAGAGGTCTAAAGGATAGTTGTATACATGATTTACATGCCCAAAAAATACAGTGATACAGGTTCAAGGACGAAATATAGGTCAAAAGCTGATATACAAGAAAAATGCAGAAATACGAAACCAAAATACGGTCCGTATACAACTGTATACATAAATCCTATACATAGATTTTCTGAAGGCAAATAGGCCCAAAAACCTTAAACAATTTCTAGCATGTTCAGGTAGCAGAAAAATGGGCCCAAAGACCCAATGAAATGAGTACCAGCAGCTATCTTGGTGAAAATGGGCCAAAAATTCATCATTTTGGGCCTGACATTAGTATTAGGACAGGTGGATCAAGATTTGGAAATTCAATATTTCTCGCCCTCTTTATCTATTTGTTATAGTGTTGACCAACAATTTATTTTATTTTGGTTTGACTTAATTAATTTTCCAAAGATAGTCATTTCTCTTTCTATATTCAAAATTACAATATTTATATTTTATACTTAGCTTTATTTTTATTTATTGTCTTGTCAACATATGAATTATCTCCCTTAGAAAGTTCCCTTCAGTTTTCCCCTTAATAATAAAAAGTGAATTTCTTTTTACTTAATTAATACTTTTTTTCAAGTTAGTCAAATCGTTGGCCAGCCGCAAGTTAGCGGAAGGGCCTAACACCTTCTCGAAATGTAAATTGAACCGAACCCCTTTAAATTTCAAATGATTTTATCATGTTTAAATCTTTCGAAAAAATTAAATTCTCTTAATTTCTTAAAAAAATTAAGTAGCGACTCTATTTTGGAAAATCGATTTCTCTTCAAGTCATAAGTTTAGTCGATTTTTCGAAACAAGTTCATTTTATTTTTATTTTTCAAGTAAAACAGAAGTAGCGACTCTGCTGGGGACTTAATTAAGTTCTAAACATAAGATTTGACTATTTGACTAATTGTTATTAATTGCTGAATTGTTTATCTGTGCTTAATATGTTTAAATTGCTATAACTGTCATTGCATTAATGGCATTTTCTGTCGTATGTATAGTATATTAAGAATGGTTTATGCATAATCGCAACCGGACTTTTATACTCGACCCTTTTCCGAAATGATCGGCAATTTATTGGTTCGTCATATGTCCAATGGTTGTTGTGAGTTCCAACCTAAGTTGTTCGCTTGGGTTCCCGGTCTCTCAAAAGTCACTCCTAGTCAACTAACGTAGAGCGAAACCAAATCCCAGATTAAGCTCATTTGAACAAAGTTGACCCAACACCCAAGGCGTGTTAGGCCCATTAGAAGCCCAACTTGTATCTGTTTGACCCATTGGTCAATAAAAAGACAATCATACTTATGTGTTTAAATTTGAAGGATGTATACGTCATTTGGCAAAACATTGTCTCTTAGAGTTGGGAGTTTTAGAGTTTGTTCGAGTCAAAGAAGGATCAAATTATCATTGCAAGCCAAAGGCGTCGACATTCGGAGATGAGAAGAAATCAAGAACGAATGACCTTCCATGGAGGCATAGCTTAGGATGATACCCCTGCGTGTGACTGATTATTTGTATCCCTTTTTCCCTATTATGTATCCCCATTTAGTTTTATTCATCAGAATGTATAAATTTGGGTTTTGGGGCAATGAAATATTTCAAATGATGTATACATCTTTCAAATCGTTAGGCCTACCCTTGCCACAAAAGGGTCACATATATGTTTAAAACGCGCAATATATGTTTATGTGTTATAACTATTTTTGCGATTATGTTGCTTTATTTGGATATGTCCTAGTCTACTCTTTTTGGATTTTTTTTAGAAACCCTTAAGCACAAATATGAAGTCACTATCAAAAGTGCATCCAAATTAAGGCTGGCAAACGGACAGGACCGGGTCAACAGGACCGGTTTTACCGGAACCGGTACCGGAACCGGTCCTCGTTACCGGATTTCGTTACCGGAACCGGGTCTTACCGGAACCGGTTTTACCGGAAATTTCCAACGGTTCCGTCCGGTCCCTTAGTTACCGGATTGGAACCGGTTTGGACCGGACCGGAACCGGTTCTTACCGGATCATTTTGTACCGGTAATTTTTTTTTATTTTTTTTATTAACTTTAATTATTATATAATATTATATTATTAATTAATAAAATTATATTATTAAAAAACTTCAATTTAAAACT
>JAJOOH010021803.1:0-25112 GCA_029582605.1 Solanum gracilifrons | reverse complement strand
TGCTTCCGCCTGTTTATATTGTTATTTGCCTACTCTTGTTTAGTTTCTACCCTCAGACCCATTACTTGTTGTTCCGGGTTACGGGTTGGCTTACCTACTGGTGGGTTATAGTAGGTGTCATCATGACTTGAGAAATCGGGTCGTGACAGGTAGTTCCGCCCCTGACTATAAGTCAATGTCCGGCTGTTACACATGTTGTATATGGAATTTCTATGTAAGTTCTTCATACATAGAAATTCATTCCATTAATGTCATGCTAGCGAAAACAATTTTGAGCCTCTGGGAAGTTTTTATATGATATGGTATTACATTTTCTTATTGTAAAGAGGCAAAATGAAGTTTGCATTACCTCATCTGAGATTGCTCTGAGACTCTTCAGATTTCGCTGTTAATAACTAATCTTCAAGAAATGGGAATTGGAAACATATAAATTAATGAAATTTATGGGAAAAGAAGTTAAAGAGGAGGTAAAAAGGGTTGTAACTGATCTGAAATTATAACATACTCCTTTCATTCCTATTTACATGTCGGCTATGTCCTCTTTAGTAAAAATAGATATTTTTAATATTTGTCATTTCACAAAATCAATGCATAAGTGGTAGTATTATTCTTCCTATTTTATCCTTGAAAGTATGAATTTGACCAACACATGAAAATTAAGTAAATTATTCATGTTCATTGGTCAAATTAATTATTCAAAATAAATTAATTCATGTTTATTTATTGAAAACTTGACTTCAAGAAAAAAATAGAATGATAGATTTACATAGTTTCTAAAGGGACGTGAAACCTAAAATGGTGATAACTAAATAGGGACACATGGAGTATAATTAATGATTCAATAAAAAAAATAGTCAAAACCTATTTTTATTTTGCATCATGAAAATGAGTAATTAATATTCTCTCTATTCCATTTTAACTGAATTTGTGAGTCAATGCATACTTATTGAAAAAAACATTCAAGTACATAATTTAAACCATATTTTCCACTATTATTCTTTGTGAAATCATAAATATAACTTTGCAAACAGTGCAATTTATCTATCTTCAAGAAAATATCAAACTTCATTAAAGAAAAGGGCAAATATAAAAAAAAATTCAAACATCCATCTTGAACTTTGAACAATTCAATTATTTTGAACGATAAAAAAAGTCCCAAAAGCTAAGTTAATATGGAATAGTGCGAGTACACAGCACGCAATCATTCTCTTGCGCACAAAGTCTTTTCTTTATTGCATTACTAAATGCACAATCAGAACTGCAACTGACAATTGATATGTAAAAATTAAGAGAAAAAACATTAAAACGCCAAAAAGATAAATATGATTTTTGGCGAGATATGTCACATATCATTTTGTCTGTAAATAGCTTTATTATTGTATATAGATTTCACTCAATGATGCAGCACAAATCCAAAAAAAACTACATGAACTTAAAAAATTAATATTCTAGTGTCCTGTAATACATCATCACAACATAAAATATCAATCGGGTTGACTTTGTTCTTTTCTTTATCTATGTTTTCAACCTTGAGACAGCGAATCCCTTCCGCTCATGTAATTTACTTGTGACTTTCCGATTTTGCTCAAGAAAACAGCCAGGAGAAGTTCAATTAATGGTTGCACTCCACCATGGGAACCAAGTATTCCAAGCCAACAAATTCCATAAATGATGCTTCATATTTGAGTAATCGCGTTTCTTTAGATAGTTTTCGAGTTCCTTTGGTAGATTTGCAGGAAGCAACTAATAACTTTGATGACAAATTTTTCATTGGAGCGGGTATCTTTGGGAAGGTTTACAGGGGTGTTTAGCGTGATGGTACAAAGGTGGCCCTGAAAAGGCGTAAGCCTGAGTCGCCACAAGGTATTGAAGAGTTCCAAACAGACATTGAGATTCTCTCATTCTGCAGCCATCCGCATTTGGTTTCATTGATAGGATACTGTGATGAAAGAAATGAGATGATTCTAATTTATGACTACATGGAGAATGGGAACCTCAGGAGCCATTTATACGGCTCAGATCTACCCAGTATGAGCTGGGAGCAGAGGCTGGAGATATGCATCGGGGCAGCCAGAGGTCTTCACTACCTTCATAACAGCGCAGTTATACATCGTGATGTCAAGCCTACAAACATATTGCTTGATGAGAATTTTGTCGTACAAATTACTGATTTTGGAATATCCAAGACAATGCCTGAGCTTGATCAAACCCATCTTAGCACAATTATCGGAGGAACTTTCGGCTACATTGACCCTGAATTTCTTCAATGGGGACAAATGACAGAAAAATCTGATGTTTATTCTTTAGGTGTTGTTTTATTTGAAGTTCTTTGTGCTAGGCCTGCCATAGGTCGTTCACATATGATTAGTTTAGCTGAATGGGCAGTAGAGACGCAGATGATGGGACAGTTGGAACAAATTGTAGATCCCACTATTGCGGCCAAAATAAGACCAGAGTCCCTCAGGATGTTTGGAGAAACAGCGGTGAAATGCTTAGCTTCATCTAGTGAAAATAGGCCATCAATGGGTGATGTGCTGTGGAAACTGGAGTATGCACTTCGTCTCCAAGAGCCTATCATTCAAGATGATCCTGAATGATCCTTTGTTAGTGGATCATGTAAAGATTTATTTTTTGTTTTTGCAAGAGTCTTCAGAGTTTTATTTAGAGAGTTAGTGTTTCACATGTTGTATATGGTTTCTATTAAGCTTGTTGTTTGGTCTTTCTTTTTCACTAATATTTGGCAATAGGGATGGCAGGGTCAGGTCTGGTAATATGGTTGATTTCGTTTTGGCACTTCTTTGAAAGAACATTCAAAACTGAATGACAAGCAGCAATTGGATTTCAGTGAACTTCCGCCTTCAGGTGCATCCATTCAGTAAAGATCTGGCGTAAAGCCAAAAGCCTAGACAACAGCAAGTGTTAGATGACTACATTCATGGCGGAGCAGATACTTTCAAGAATCTTCATGAACCAAAATGGAAAAGCTTACTGAAATGAGTAATGGATAAACTGAAACCAAAAATCACAGAAGAAAATTATACAGAAATGATTCAGGATTTGTAAAGACAGTCACATCCATTCTTTGAAATATCACTCCCTATATTTACAAGCACTTCACCATTACAATTTACAACTAACAAACATGTGCTTCCAGAGTAATGCCAAAAAAAAAAAAAGGAACTTAAGGCAAGATGATACTTGAGATGCATAGATTCGCTCTTGCAGATTCATGTCATGTCTCAGTTTGAGGCCACGGAAACATCATCTGGGGTAGAAAGAACCGTGAGAAATGCTCGCAAGTGGCTATTGAAGCTGAATCACCTTCTATATGGGGATAAGATGGGGTATCCTAAGTTTGCTCCATTTTTTTCTCATCTTCTCATCCATAAGGGGAGGGATTAATTGGTGCAGGTAAATCTTCTTCTTTCTTTACTAACATCTGAAATGCCTTGGACATGGCTTGTTTTAATGCCAAAACCTCTTGTGTGCACAAAAGTTTTACATGTACCACTCTTAGAGCCTCCTTTTTTACATTGCTTGAGTGATAGTTGTACAGCATAAGGTTTGGATCAGATCAAACAAATCCTCTATTCTCGCAGGTTGAAAATGTCGCCATGCTTGTTTCATCCATGACAATAGTTAAATTAGTGAAGCAAAAACTTCTAGGCCAAGTATTCTGGCGCCATATGTCCTCTGTGAAGGAAAAAACAAAATGAAAAATCAACCATTGACTAAGATAACTAATTAGCCTACTGGTTGTTAGTTCTCCCTCAAGCTAGAGAGAGAAATGTAATCGACTCCAGCAAAAGAAAAACATATTTCATTCAACTCAGCAATGTACAACTATAAGGTTATATTTATACTGTTAAGTCCCACATTGGTTGATGGAATGGGATGTGATTTTCTATATGGTCTTCAGCAAATCCTAAGCTAACTTTTGAGGTTACGTTACACCTGTATCTTCATATATACATATCTACCAGCTCATCAAGCTAACTACAATTAGTTCCAATTTACCAGCTCATTAATAACTAATCTAACTGTCTAAGTTAGCAAGGCTTAGTTAACCAAGATGTGACAGTCAACTTGTATTGGTATGTCACCAATAAGAATGTGCTTTTTCTGATTGCTTGTTCCACTTCGAGAGGGGAACTTTGACTTATTTTATCACATTGTGATGCGGCCAGAAATTGAAAATCGTGCACAGATTGTTTTCTCAATCCTGTTTTACCTATACTATAAAACTTGCATCAGTCTCCCCTCTCTATCATTTTGTCAAACAGTTGTGGATTCAGGCATATTTACATGATAATGTTTTATATAAAGAGATTTTATTTTTCTCTCCAGTTTTTTTAAAATGCTTTCAGCGGTGTTCACGTTCAAGATGAAGAAATAACATCTAAAAGAAGAAAAACAGAAAAAGAGAATCTTTACCTGCTCCTGATTCTTCTTCTTTTCAAGAATTCAACATCATAACTCCACTTGTTCTAGAAATAAACAAAATGCCTCTTGCTGAAATAGAATCTTAAACTTTAGCTGCTGCTACTTCTGAAACAGAAAAGTGCTGCTGTTTTAAACTAGACACTTAAGAATTCTGCAAAAGCATTAAATTCTACGGAACTCTTTCATAAAACCACAGTAATTCTAAATACACTTCTGGTGACAAAGAGTTGAGCTGACAAATTAATATAAAAGCCTATCAATTCATCAATTTTATAGCAAAAAATTCAAAAACATTTCACGGAAATGTAATTGTGACATCAGTTTTCATTTGAACATAATAAATTTGGCTAGGGATGACAATATTATCATTTCACAACTATGATAAGACAGTTGAATCAAACTGTGAATTAAAAATTACAGGAACCATTGATCTAATCAAGACCTCAAGTAAGCCAGAGAAAAGTTAAGATTGTAAATATAAGTTCGATTTCTTTTAATGGTATCAAGGAATACTAGCAAAATAAACATGTTCTGGTGTAAAAGAAAATGAAAAAAATGTTAAATGTACTCGGATGAACACAGCAAGAACAAACCTTGGTAAGAGTCAAGGGGATGATCCTTTAGACCAATCTGGAGGCTGTATAGTAACTGTGAATGAATCATTTGCTATAACTTCATGTTGCGTAGTTAAAATTTCTTGGGCTGAATTGGCAACATCCCAGTTGCACCAGTTTACCTCAATTCTATTTAGACATACAGCATCTTCAAAATGAGAAGGGATTTTCTCAAGATGCTTACATTTCGTTAAAACCAAATGTTCAAGCTTAGGAAAAGCATCATCAGAGACAGACCATTGTGCAACTTTGAGGTTGTCCAGTTTTAAGTATTTGAGTTCAAGGAACTCTGAATCTTTCACTGCCCAGTGATCCCCTTCAAAGGCTCTGAGCAATAACTTAAGAATCACCAAGTTGGGCAGTTCTGCAATGATCGAAATTTGGGTCCAAGGTAGACGGAACTTTGATAAAGTCAATTCCCTTAGTTGCGAGGGGAAATTGAACTTGTGAGGAAGTTTGGCTGGATAGCTGTTCGAAACCAGCTTGAGGGATTCAAGGTGACTTAGAAAATCTAATCTGGGAAAACGAACACACCTACCCTTCAATTTCCTTGAATAACCAAATGTCCCTGAAAATATGCAACTTAACTTTCTCAATTTTGGCATCTTCCTCAAAATCATCTCTGCGTCTTTACCATAAAAGAGACGTGGAGTAGAAAAGGTTTCCAAATTAGCTAATTGTGAGTTAGCAGTTAATTCATCCATGTTCTCATGCAAACCAAAAGAAACCCGATCATTTACATGTATATGCCTCAACTTCACCATCTTCAGAAGTGAACAAGGTAATATCATCTCTCCTCCCAATCCTCTTACGACAAAAGTCTCAAGATTTTCAAGCTTAGCTATAGATGAAGGAATTGAATTTGCATCAGTTTGAGCCGCAAAGTACTTCATCTGAATTAGATACTGTATTTCAGTGGGAAAAGTACCACCAATGTTGAATGATTCCAAATCCAACACTTTAACAAGTTTGAAGCTCTCAAAAATGAAGGAGATATCACGCGGCCATAGCAAGTTATCTGGATCAATTGCATTGAATAGCAAAGAGCGGACATTAGAGCGAGATGGACGCCACAGATCAATTTCATCTTGGTAAGAATGAACGAACAATCGGTATTCCTCCAATCGTTCAGGAAATACACCTTCTCCACTGAATTGGATAAAAGAGAACACATGAAAATGAGAGTTGACATAAACATAATACAGTAAAACTAATACAGTTCTTGTTTTTTTGGTGAAGTAAAATTAATACAGTTCTTTTTACCTATTGATTTGGAGAAGGAAATCCTCTTGTTTGGCCTTTTCCATGCAGAATTTATGCAGCAAATCATGAATGCGGCACGTTTTCACCTTGGTATTAGGTCGCTTCTCCATGACCATCACCAGATTCCTACGAATAAGATCGTCCAAGAAACCTTGTGCAGTGTCTTCTTGTCCTTTTTCGTTGTTTGCTTGTACAAACCCTTCAGCTACCCACAACTTGGTCATTTTTGAGACATGAATATCCTTTCCCTGCAAAAATCCTCCAAAATAGAGAAAACAAGGCTTAAGATAGTGTGGTAAATTCTTGTAGCTGAATCCAATTATAGATATGCTCTCTTCCAAGCTGCCAATCCTCTGGGAACTTAGACTTTGTTCTACTACTTTCCAAGAATCTAGTGTCTTCTTTTTCTGTTTCAGAACACCAGCTACTAACACAACTGAGAGAGGCAACCCTCTACAACTTTTTGATATTTCAAATCCCACATCTTTAAGTTTAGGTGGACAGCTCTCTCCTTGAAAGACTTCTTTCTGTAATAATGTCCAACTCTCATCATCTCTGAATAAACGAAGGTGATGGGGATCACTTTCACATTTGACATATTCGGCAACATCATTCAAGCGGGTTGTTAGAATAATTCTACTCCTTTTTGAAACATCACTGAAGCACATACATAGATTGTCCCACACTTCACAGTCCCACACATCATCAATGAGAATCAAGAATCTCTTGGTCAACAAAAATCGGCGTAGCTCATCGGCTATTTCACCATCTTCTTTTTCATTGCGATCAGAAGGCTCAAGCACATCATTCAAAATGGTGAGCAACAACTCTCTCCATGAATATAATTGAGTCACAACACATTGAGCATGGACATCGAAGCGAGAGGTGACTTCTGGATCATTGTAAATCTTCTTTGCTAGTGTAGTCTTGCCCAATCCTGGCATGCCAACGATTGAGATGACATCTAGCTCAGGTGATCCTCCAAGTAGTTTCTCCTTTAATTCATCTATTGTATCCTGAAAACCTTCCATTTCTTCGTTTGCTCTTTGAGTATTAGCTGAAAAAGATGGTGCTACGTTAGTGGTGGTCTTTGCAACTTCATGCACAGTCACTTCAATTTTCCTTCTTTCACATATCTCCCCAACAACTTTATTTACAAGCTTAATATTCTTAAAAACTTCAGAAATCCAAAGAACTTTGTACCATAGTGGATGAGAATAGGCCAAGCATGAGTCAATGACATACTCAGCCTTGTATGCCATTACAGAAACACTTGTTATAAGACCATAAGCTTCATCATGCTCATCATAGCTTTCTGAAAAATGATCAATGAATGATCTTAGGCACAATAAGCCCTCCTTGACTGATTCCATCTGATGTTTTAAGTCGATTATCAAATCGAGCTTAGAACATAAAAGCTCCTCCAATTTGCCCAAAAAGCAATTGAGATATCCTAATCCATTTGTCCTAGGGAAGCTATAACTTGAAGAATCTGGTACTTTCAGACAAATCATCTTTACCTCTCCCTCAACAAACTTAAGCAATTGCTTGACATCAGAGTGATATAGTGTGTAATACCAAGCAGGAATATAACCCTTGACAGAGAAGAAACAAATGTAGTTTTTATCTTTAACACGTTCAGCAAGATCTGTAAGTTCTATATTCATATTCCGGTACTGTACAATATCTACAAGTAAAGAGCCAATGTGCAATAGTTTGTCTTTAACTACTGAGATTTGGTTGAGCAGATAAGAGATTGAACCAGCATCATAGTCCAGCACCTTGTCCAGTTGGGTTAACAAAATGTTGATAAAGCTTTCTCCATTTGTCTTACTCGTCTCACAAGGTGTTGCATCCAAAACTTGATCACATAATTTTCTGGCCTCCTTTATCTCAACAGACTCAATCTCTCGGGGAAAACCAGCTGATGGAAGTCCCATTTTCTCAGTACTGCTTGCATCCTCTAAACTTCCATCAGAAGAAACAGCATCATCGTTCGGCACCTTGGCCTGGTTTTTTAATAAGAAATTAATAAGGCTTTCTCCATCTGTCAGAGTGCAAGGTGATACATCCAGAACTTGAAAGCATACATTTCTGAACTCTACCTTGACAGACTCTATCTCTTGCAGAAAATCAGATAACAAAGGCCTCATTTTCTCAGTGCTGCTTCCGTTCATGAAATTTTCATAAAAAGAACAACTGAATATTGCTAACCTTTTGGCAGTCACTTCAGCATGCATTAAGAGATCATCCAATTTGTTAAGCTTTTTCCTAAGAAGATCCATGAGAATAGATCTAAGGAGAATAAGCTCTTCATGAGCACTCTCAATCAGATCTAGAACTTGAGTTCCCAAAGTGGATTTGTGCTTCAGTAGATCCATCAAGCTTCCCTCAGACTTGGTAAGCCAGAAAGTCACAGTCAAAAACTGAAGTACCTGATTGATCTCCCTACATCTGTTGTTATTCATATTATCCTCATAATATAAACACATACTAGATTCCGCCTCAATTGCAAGAGCTTCATTTCCCGTTGAGAGATCATTTTGCTTCCTCCATTCAGTGTGAGGAACTGGAGGATCAATAAGATATGTAACCATGAGCAACAACCCATCGTAAAACTTTTTGACCTCATCTGCAACAGTAAATGTCAAATTGGTTTCATCCTTTCGTAACAGATTGACAAGAATATATTCATGAAACCCCATCAAGATCTCATCCATCTTGGGAATATGTGAGGATGATGTATAGAGGGGGGTCTCATCCATATTGGGACTACGTGGGGATGATGCATAGAGGGAGTCCACATCTGCATTGGGACTATATGAGAATGATGTATATGGGGATTTCGCATCCATATTGGGACGATGTGAGGATGATGGATAGGAGGCTTTTAGCACACTGAAATAGGAATCAATGGCCTCAAAGTTCATGGGAAGAAAGTTCAGCAGATCTATCATAGGATGGTCTGGTGTTGATGATGCAGAAATGCTGGGACACATCTGTCTAATAGCCGCCTTAATAAACTTGAACTTAAGAAGCAATTGAAAATGCAAGCAATTAATTTCCCTGGCCAAGTCATTTTGATTCAAGTCATGACAAAGAGAATCACAGACTGACCATGCTTGACTAACTGCAGACTGAATATAGGTCAAAAGAACAGTTATCCTAGTCTGCTCTTTACACTGGTCGAACGCATCCATGAAATAACTTCTAAAGAACATCAGCTCTTCCCAAACATAGTCAATCAGATCTTTCATAGGAACTATTGTGGTGCCTTGAATGTTTTGCAGCCGAATCAGATCAACTTCTACTTTAACATAATTAAACTTCAGTTGCAAATGAAAAAGCTCATGGTCTATTTCAGTAGTCTTATACATTTCCTCACCAGAGGAGAAGATGGCTTTTGCAGACCCAATAGCCAGATCTTCCATATTCAATCGAAGAGAAATCAGTTGTCGATGTGAAACAGGATAAGATTCTATGTCCCTGAGAAATCGACAAAGGTAAGAAAGTCCTCGTTGGAGCCACCGAATTCGATTATCACATCTTAGTCTCAGATCATTTTGGAGAGTACTAACAAAATCAAGCATATATTTGGCATTCATTGTAGTCATTGATCTTGATGAATTTAACCCTATCAAGGCATTGAGATAAACCTGCCTCAATTCTGGGCTAAAAGGACGACTTATCCTTTCCAGCAATTTAGAGAACTCGTCATCCATATTGCAGCTTGACCCCAAGACACATAGTTGTGCTGCAGTGTAAGCTACATCCTCAACATGGTTGAAGAGATCCTTCATACTCTCATTCTCAATGCCCCGCTTTGAAATTAGTGTAAAGAAGACTTGTAGATGTCGTAGCTTCTTGTCAAGCATAGACACAGGAGGCCCTACACTGATGAAGAACAATGCACGATGAACAGAACCAAGCAAGGATTCGATAAACCCCACCATATCCATAGTGATTGGGCTAAATGATCTTGATGGCTTTGAAGCTTTGATTCGCTTAGCAATATTCTCGGGTTCAATTATTTTCAGCAGCTCTGGAATCATTTGCCTAGTTGATCTTGACGCCTTTGGAGATTTGAATTTCTCAGCAATGTTCTCCAGTTTAACAGTAAACTGAGAACGAGGAGGATGAGAACACATCAGTGAAAAGCCATCATGAGCTTCTACAAATAGGGGCCTAAGATGTCCAGATATTCCATTAGCAGGGTGACGCTCCTCCAGATTTGTGAGAAATACAGCTACATGTGTTAGGTGCTTTGTAGCATCCTCCAATTGATTAATGGTCCTTCTATCTAAATGCTGGCCCTTCACAAGGTTTATGGTACCTATTGCATCGCGACACTCCTTGGCCATCTCCCTTCCACCTTTTCAGTTTCCCTTGATTGTTAATAAATCCTGCAAGTAATAAATCAGTATCGTCAGAATGTCGCTTGTAGCAGTGCTAAAGTTGAATACGGATTTTTGGCCCATGGGATCTATGAAATGAATTGGCCCAAGAAGATGATGAAAGAACTGAAAAAAACGTTTGCTCTACCAATAAAGTTGTATGTCACAACAAAGTCACCATAAGTATTGCTAACAAACCAGTTCAACATAACAGAACAAAGCATGTTGAAGTGGATAGAAACTTCATAAAAGAGAAGATTGAAGAAGGAAGTGTGTGCATGCCTTTCGTCCCAACAAATCAGCAAATTGTGGATATTTTCACAAAAGGCTTGTTTAAACCAAATTGTGAAATTATTGTAAGCAAGTTAGGCATGACAAATATTTACATGTCAATTTGTAGGGGAGTGTTTATTTGTAAATATCTGGCTATGATCAGATCTGATTTTATAGGATATAAATAGATCTGATAAAATTAGCTTTAATATGCTATCAAATAGTTTAGGAAATTAGATCTTCCCTTGATGCTCAAATCTCCTAGAATTAAGGAATCTGATTGCTAGTTTGTTTGTTTCTCTCTACTATAAATTTGTACCTCTACAGATGAATAAGAATGCACAATTTTCTCCCAAAACTTACAGATTCATTTATCAAGGTTCATCACAGGAAAGACTACAAGGAAGTAAGAAGTTTGGAGGCACTATCTTGGGATACATTAGGATTTACTGTTTAATATATTCTAAGTTCAAGATTGTATTGTATGAATGGTTGACACTTATGCTTGAGCTTTCTAAATTTATGAAGGTTAAGTCCCTCGACCTTAAGACTTCTTGTAGCAACTATGTGATGACTTGTGTTTATTCTTAAGAAACTTGCCATTTGAGATGCTATGTGAAGTGATTGTTGGAGATCTTAGAGATGTTTGGGGTTTGATTTGTATTTGACCCCGGGTATGTGATTCTTTGTTTGATAAATGGAAGATAACCGACTAGATGATGGACTAGTTTGGTAGCTCAAAATTGACATTTCAGTGACTTCATTATTTCTTGTGAGATTTTGCAAAATGAATTATATTCAACAACTTGAGTTGAAGGGTGTTTTGGTGCAAAAAAGGTAATAGGGATAATATGAGCATACAAGCATTGTCTTTTGAATGTATAGGTTCCTTATTTTATCAGATACTCTTAATCTTCTAATCCAATTGCATACTAACTCTCTTGTGAGATTGATCTTTGTTGAATGTTGTGATGACTAGCTTGTCATAAAGTTGCTTAGATTTGGAAGTTCGATGAGAATTATAGTCTTAGTGAATATTATCTTCCTCCTAACCAAGTACTTATTGTGGTTGTTGCGAATTACATTATTTGTTTATCATGATACTTGGCTATACCATAAAAGTGTACAATTTATTGTAGGTTATAGAAGCATTCAGCATAAATGGAATCATGAACTTTTCACTACTATTTCTTCTTATGCATAATTGTGTGTGTCTTTGTGCTTGAGGGAATGTATCAAAATCTAGAAATCGGGGGTGGCTTAGTTTCACCTGATGATATAATCAATGGTGTAATATGTGATCTTAACTTTGGACGCATTGGTTATCTTAGTTCACTCCATGAACTCCGTTTTGTTCTTGCTCTTTTCTTTGTTTTACAAGGTCTAAATTAAAGAATACATTTATTTTAAGGTGGGATGATGTTGATCAAGACGACACCTTTGATAATGGAGGTTACCAAGTTGACATCAAGCGTATAGACTATAGAGTGCTTCGAAATAGCATAGAAGCCTAGAGTCAAGTGTTGGAAACCATGGAGGAAAAACACAGGAAACTATACCAAAAGTTTTTGTAAATATTGAAAAATATTTTCTCTCAGTACTCAAAAGCACTTTTTTTCTCTAAAAAGTTGGCCAAATAACTCTACTCTCTAAAATAAGCACTTTTGACTTGATAAAAATTTAGTCAAACAATTCAAATCTCTCTAAAATAAGAAGTTTTGACTTCCTAAAGCTTGGTCAAACATGCTACACCCTCTTTCCCAATTTATAAGACTCAGAAATTGTTTGACATTGCTGCTAAAAACAACTAATTTTTAGAAGCACTTTTTTAAAATTACTTTTTCGAAAAGTGCTTTCGAAAAAAAACAATTTGTGTTTGGCTAATTCATTTGAAAAGTGTTTTTCATAAGCAAATTGCATTTGACTAATCTTTTTAAAAAAGTGTTTTTAAGAGTCAAATTATAGAAAAGGACAACTATTAATCTACTTCTAATATTAAAATTATTTTATAGAGAGAAATTATTTTAAATGTCTATTATAATAAATTAATTAAATTTTTATTTTTTAAAATATAAATTTACACGTTTAAATTTTCAATCAATATTATACCTTTTTTGAGAGACTAAAATCTTTAGTTGTTATTTTTTTTTCTTTTTTCTAATCTTGTAAAAATATTGTTGTTACTTTTTTTCTAAATCTACTAAATAGTACACAAAGTAATATATAATATATATAAAATAATAATATATAAACGTAAAATAAATTATAAGATTTATTATATAAAAATAAAAAATAAAATTCTTAAATGAAATTTGACCAAATTTATGAAATATGCTAATTAATTAATAAGAAATATATCGGTAAATATGTATATATGAATATAATATTTTAATCTTGAGAAAAATAATTTTTCGTTTCTCTCTTCTAAAAAAACAGAATTTTTTAGCTTCTTCCCAAATTCCAATAGCAGAAAAATTGTTTCTGCTTTCATTTAAAAGCACTTTTACTGATTTGTCAAACACTAAATTTTTCAACAAAAATGTTTTTTTCTCAAAATAAGTGATTATGTCCCCAACAGCAATGCCAAACAGGCTCTTAGTTTTACTATTAGTCATTCTAAAAAGGGAAAAATAACACATTTCTATATGTAATAACACTTTAACTTTAAAAAATGTATATTTTATTTATGGTCACACAAACATACTCCCTACGTCCAACAATAGTTGTTCATTATACTATTTTGGGATTTCCAATGATATTTGTCCACTTTATGAAATCAATGAATAATTTTACACTTAGTTCCTAATTTACTTTTATCATTAATTATAGTCATTTTTCTATTATCTTTTTTAAGACAATGTATTTATTATATTCAAAGGTCGATACAATAAAATTACTCTTCTATTTATAGTTTGTTAAGAAGAGTGCAAAATCAATAGTGGCCCGAGGGAATACTTATTTTAGACCAACAAGTTTCAAAAATATTTTCCTTTCATAAACTTCAAATCAAATTAAATCACAATTAAAATATTTTCCTTTCATAAACTTCAAATCAAATTAAATCACATAAATTGGGACAGAGACTTGGACCAAATCCAAAAACTGACCATCAAACTTATACAAAGCACAGAGATCTAAAAGAAAAAAAAAAACAGATTCAGATCTTTATAAGATGCAATTAGTTTATAGATAAGAATATTGAGCAACTGAGAAACGAAAATGAATAACTTACTACTTTTTGTTTAGTGTTTGGTTGTTGAGATCTAACAGCAAACACCTTTCTTTAATGATTTTTAAGTTCTCAAACACCCAAGCAGCAGCTAGCTAGCGTCCTGCAACTAACAAAGTAAATACTTGCAATTTCTTCTTTCATTTTATGAAAATCAGAGAGAAATTACTAACCCATAAGATCTAAGAGCTCAGAGTTCATACTGGTCTTCTCCCTAAGATAATTGATGAATGGTTGAGTTCATTTTCCAACAGTTATAGTAATATTAAAAAGGTAGACTGATTGGATTGACTTTCATCAGCTGAGGGGTAGTTATAAATTTACAAATTAAATTTATATTTTATTTGATTGAAAATTTAATATTTGTAATAAAATAAATCATTAATTTTTTTCTAAATTTATTCGACAATATCTTGTCCAAATTTAAATTTGATAAGATAAATTAAATTAAAAAATTATAATTTTGAAATGACTTGGACCGGAATCAAATTTGGGTTGTTTGGTAGTATGTATAAGAAGAATATTAAATAAAGTGTATTAGCAATGCTTGCATTAATAATGTTTGCATTAATAATACATAGATTATTTTTTATGAATTGTTTGGTTTGGTGTATTAAAAATAACATATATTGCATAAAAATATTTATTTACAAAAATATCATTTATAGATACGATGGAAAAGATGTAACAAAGATTTTGAGGGGAAATGAGGTCTTTAACCATGTTAATGTGTGCATTGCATTACTAATACCTAGAAATCCATTATATTAGTAATAGGAAAAAGGGTCAAAAATGCCTTTAAACTATGTGAAAGGAACAAAAATGTCCTTCGTTTATAGCTTGACTCAAAAATGCCCTTACCGTCAATACTTTGGTTCAAAAATGCCCTTAAACTATACGGAAGGAACAAAAATGTCATCCGTTTGTAGTTTGGTCCAAAAATATCCTTGTCGTCAATACTTTGGTCCAAAAATGCCCTTATAGTTATTTAATGGGTCAAAAATGCTCATTTTCCAAATAAATATTTTATTATTATTTTTTAACACATTCTTTTTCTAATAATGTTTTTTAAAAAAAAATTAACAAATGTTTATCCTACTTCAATTCAGAAAAAAATAAAAAATGAAAATATTTCTTATTTAATTATCATTATTGTTTATCGTTATATAAATATAAATCAATGATGGATGTACTATAATCTTATAGATGACATATATTATATGTCAAAAGGGTACATGAAGTTATTTTATTTTAATTGATAAAATAAGATTAAGAAGAAAAAAAATATTTCCTACATTTTTATTTGTTAAAGTGATATTAGAAGTAAGAAAACAAGAATCATTATCTACCGAGTTTAGAAGGCTGTGATTGGTCCAAAGGGCGGGTCACAGACGGATTTCTCGGTTATCAAAAAAAAAAAACAACAATAGTGTTCTTTAATAATATTTTAACTAGGAAGAAGATGTTTATATATATATATTTGGAAAAGGGCATTTTTGACCCATTTTGTAACTATATGAATATTTCTAAACCAAAGTATTGACGGTAAGGACATTTTTGAGGCAAACTATAAACAAAGGACATTTTTATTCCTTTCACTTAGTTTAAGGGCATTTTTGACCCTTTTCCCTTAGTAATATACACCTTAATACACAATAGAGATAGCATGAAAAAGTACATCAAATCAAACAAAGTATTACTAATACACAAAGTTAATACATACATTATTTGTGCTAACAGACTCTACTAAAACGACTTACTCTCTACTCTAGCATGAAAAAGTATATCAAACAAGCCCTCGTAAACATGTTCTTCTTCACGTCAATTTCCTCCATTGTAATGTGATGCGGCCCGCATCGCACACAGGCACTTTTTCATCAACTCCGCCAACTCCACCAGCATCGCCCCCATCACTTCGTGCAATGCTGGCGCAATGTGGCCCGCATTACACACGGATGCGGCCTGTGCTTTGTCGATTTTCTTCACGTCTCACACTGATACTTGGTTCTTGAACACCGAACTCGAGTTCGGATGAATTTTTTGGACTTCTACTCAGACTTCGAAGTTTCAAAGCATCCCTTTTAGCTTTTGAATCTTCTCATTGCCTAGAAAATAATTCCTACACACAGCACACGTAATCAACACAAGGCAATCAAAGTTGTACTCAAATAACGGTGAATAAAAACTCAAATGAAATATAATTAACGGCTATGTATGTATTTTATGCCAAACATCACTCATCTTTCTTAACTTCTGCAGAGTTCTTTAGTTTATAGATTTGGAACAGCAGATCAACTTTTTTGTTTCAGTAGTAACAGCAACAATAGTGAAAGATTCTACTTGAGCAAGAGGTGTTTTGTGTATTTTCTAGAACAAGTGGCGTTATTATGTTGAATTCTTGCAAAGAAGAAGAATCAGTAGCATGTAAAGATGATATCTTTTTCTTTTTCTCTTGTTTTCTAATCAATTGTTGTTTCTTCTTCATCTTGAACACTGCAAAAACATTAAAAATAAAATTAGAAAGGAAAATATAAAACATTATCATGTAAATACACCTAAATCCATATGGTACAACTGTTTTCCAGATAATAAATCAGAGGGAAGACATGTAATTTTTATAGTACTTGATAGCTTACACGGATTCACCCACAGTTCACAGGACCAGATCCTTTGACACAATATTAGTAAATGAGAAGATAACAAGCAAGTAAGCAACAAGGATGTTTACGTGGAAACCTCCTTTGCTCAAGAGAGGAAAAACCACGACCTGTCCCACAGGAATTTCCAGCTGCTCTTCACTATCTTCAAGCAACAAGTGAATACAAAATCCAATAATCATACAAGGATTAAACTCTTAATCCTACAACCTGTAATACCTCTATTACACAATGAGCCAAAGCAATAGCTCTATTGCCCACTATATCAACTAACTCTAGTTAATATAGACTTCAATCACATACTACACAGATAACTCTAACTATATATGATCATTGTTGGTTGGAAAGATAAAGACACGATCTATTCCTTTATATATTAGGAACAAATCTAACAAGTTGAAACACACAAGACACAAACTCTTGATCAACAACTAAAGATACACTTGATAGCTCTACCAGGTCTCATGCAGTTAGTTCTTGAGAGCTTGTGTTCTTCTTGAAAGAGACAAAAGACACTTTTTGTTTGATACCTTGAGTGTGTAAACTAGGTCGTTTCATGTCAATAAAGGTATATTATCCTCTGAACGAAACAACCTAGTGTCCTCCCATTGGCTGAGAGCTTTGTCCTCTTTTCCCTTGCTCACAACCATAACAATGTTGGCAGCTTTACAGTTGTTCCCCATTTGTCCCAGGAACATGCACGACTCATGGGACCAGATCTAATTGTTTGTCAGGATCATCAAAACAACAGAGTTACACTACTGTAGGTCACATTCAGGATTACTGGCCGAATCACAATCAGAAAAGCACATACTTTTTGATCCGGATCATGGGTTCTATCGTTTTATCATCTGGTAGATGGAACTACACTAGACAGTCGTATGATGAATGTGTATAGTATAATGTTGATGAAACTTTAATAATCAAATGTAAGAAATTGCTGGACAGTGAAATTTGCTGTGACTTAGAAAAGAATAAATGCATTTCTGACTTCACCAAGAATATTCACATTTCACCCTGAAATTGCTTTCTACTCACAATTAGGTTTCTCTTATTAAGATATGATTTTCTTTTGGATTGGAAATTGCCAGACTTCTTTAACAAAAACCCGAAACAACAAGACAGGATACCTCCATCATGATAAAAAAAAACCCATACAAAAGCTTTGAAGAACGCAGTAAAAGAAGCACCACAAGTTACTACATAAAAACCAAATGGCATCAATTGTGAACTACAACAACATACTCAGTGTAGTCCCACAAGTGAAGTGTGGGGAGGGTAGCGTGTACACAGCCTTACCCCTACCTTGTGAAGGTAGAGAGGCTGTTTCCAATGGACCCTCAGCCTAAGTAACACATATATAAAAACAATATGAAAAGGAAATACAGTAATTAAGAAGCTATGCTGAAAATAATGGATATAATAAGATAACCTAAGCTAAAGGTAATAAAAACAGCAGGTAATAGTGAACTAAGAAGCTGATGAAAACTATACCTGAACGACTTCCACGACAGTCTTCAAAATTCCAGCAGCTGCCCTCTCTGTATAGTGGCCTCTAGCAACAATTCGATCAATATAGGTATCCCAGAGGCTCAAAACTTTTCCATGTTTTGAAAAGCCTTTAACTAACATGATAGTATACAATGGAATGATTTTCTAACAACTCACTGAAAACAATATTATACAACATATGAAATAACCGGACACCCCCAATAAAATAGAGCAATGCATGTTTTCAAAGTTAGCTTTCTTTTCTATATAGAAATCAGAACTTGGTAACTAAATTGTTACATAAACAAAAAATAAATCTTTATATGATTCATGAACCTAAGTGGAATTTGATGTTTTGAGCAGCAGAAGAACCGCCATCATTGATTTGTCCCAATAAGAATGGTACTGTTTTCTTCAGGATCATCTTGAATGACAGGCTCTTGGAGATGAAGTGCATACTCCAGATTCCACAGCACATCACTCATAGATGGCCTATCAGCACCAGAATCACCGCTGTTTCTCCAAACTTCCTGAGGGATTCTGGTCTTATTTTGGCTGCAAGATTGGGGTCTACGATTTGTTCCAACTGTCCCTTCTTCTGCGAATCAATTGCCCATGCAGCCAACCTAACCATCTCCTTCGAAATATAATGACCTATGGCAGGCCTAGCACAAAGAACTTCGAATAAAACAACACCGAAAGAATAAACATCAGATTTTTCTGTCAGCTTTCCCCGTACAAGATATTCAGGGTCAAGGTAGCCCACTGTTCCTTTCACGACTGTGCTAACATGGGTTTGATCAAGCTCAGTCATTGTCTTGGATATTCCAAAATCACTAATTTTTGCCACAAAATTCTCATCAAGCAATATGTTTGTAGACTTGACATCACCATGTATAATTCTGCTAGTATGAAGGTAGTGGAGACCTCTGGCTGCCCCGATGCATATCTCCAGCCTCTGCTCCCAGCTCATATTGTGTAGACGTAGATCTGACCCACACAAATGGCTCCGGAGGTTCCCATTCTCTAAATACTCAAAAATTGGAATCATCTCATTGTTATCATTACAGTATCCAATCAATGAAACCAGATTGGGATGGCGGAACTGTGAGACGATCTCAATTTCTGTTCGAAACTCTTCAATACTTTGTCGGGACAAACGATTACACCTTTTCAGGGCCAGCTTTGTTCCATCACGTAAAACACCCCTGTAAACCTTCCCAAATCTACCCTCTGCAATGAAAAACTTGTCATCGAAGTTGTTAGTTGCTTCTTGCAAAGCTGCAAAAGGAAGTTGAAAACTTTCCTGACGAACTGTTCCCGCTTCTTGCAAAGCTGCAAAAGGAAGTTGAAAACTTTCCTGACGAACTGTTCCCTTCGAATGTTTGCTTCCCATGGTGTGCTAAATCATTAATACTCCTAAACAAAATCACAATAAGGTTTCAAGTTGATAACAAACACTTTAAAGAAAAAACATGATCTGGAACAATTGCGATGCATCTAGATGTAAACAAAACAGCAATTTGAGGAACCTCTGATTTGCAGAAAACCAGAGACTGAAACTGTACAGTAGAAAACTCAAAAGCAAACACCTCATTCAAGCTTGGTGGGTGGGGGTAGTCAACACCGAATTGATGTATTGAAGACTTTATAATGCTTTTATATTGATAAATAGCTAGCAAAATTAGATATTTTTTTCTTTTACACCCATTGTACTTTTTTTATTTGTCAAATTTTAACTCAACACACTTATTAAAAAAATAAAATTGATATAGTAAGTTTATTATTTTACCCTATTTATTAGTAGGGTCCCAAATATATCTACTCACTACATTTCAAAGACGTTAGTTCAATGGTAATAAATTGAGGGTATAATATGAAAAATAAATTATTCTTCTTTGATTTGTTAAAAATATAATAAGTAAAATGAAAAATCAAATTAGGTAATATTTGACAAGTAATAAGGATTGAGGGAGTACTAAATATTTCCAAACACAAGAAAAATGAAAAAGAAATTGTCTCCTAAACCAAGTTGAAAGTTGAATTTGGAAATTAGTTTTTATGTGTATCACTTAATTTTAATATCAAGATAACTTTGCAAGAGCTCCCTACAAAGATTTTTTACTTTTTCAAGACTCGAATTCAAAATTGTAATTTTATTTTTTTCAATTGAGTGAATTAAATGAAAGTTCTCTTGGGAAATTTCATTTCAATGTATGGCCTTCTTTTTTTCATCCTATACATTGATTTTCTATTGATGATTTCAAATTTTTTTGTCATTATAATAGATTGGGTCTCGAATAAATTTAAATATTAATTTTGATTTTTAAAAAAATATTCTTTTCTAAAATCTACAACTACGAAGTCATTAAATTGGTACCAAAAGTTACATTTCATACTAAAATAAATATGAAAGCTAATTAAACAAAGGCGAGTGACTTTTACAAGATGAAATAAAGTTGAGCAACTATAATGGTCAATTACCAAAAGTTGAGTGATCAACGATCATCCACACTTCTACTCGAAATTCTCCATTGTTCATCAAGTAGGCTCCTCTAAATCAATTGATAGCTCCATAAAATTTATTTGTATTGATAGTGTAAGGTGCTCTTGCTTTTTCGGGATAAGAAGGGGTAGAGATAATGCCTCGAGCCAATGTTTGAATACCAGGACTACAGTGATGTGTTTCTTTCACGACATCCTATAGTCATGGGTGTCTTCTTATGGTCTTTTAGCCTTAGAAGAAGTCATGTCCACCTTCTCATGGTCTTCTAGCCTTAGAAGAAGTCATGTATGTCCTAGACATTTGCAACGTCGTCCTTTGAAATTCTAATCTTGGAGAACTAAAGACCCATTCGGTGAATAGATATTGAACTCAAAAATTTAGAATTTCTCAATTCCATAAATTAGACATAAAATTTGAACATAAACAATGCTTATAACTGAACATAAGCAGTACCAAAAAATTGAACAGCACTCAAAAAACATAAAAAGAATAAACCAACAACATCAACAATTTCATGTATGTTTACTTTGGGAAGTGAAAGATTCGGGGTTCCGTGAGCTTAAATACTTAAAACTAAACAACCTCAAAGTTGCACAATGGTCCGTCTCCAGTGATGCTTCCTATGCTTGAACATTTGGTTTTAATGAAACGTAACGGCTTGAGAAAATCCCTTCTCATTTTTATGATGATGCATCTCTATGTAGGAGCATAGGATGCTAGCTCTGTACAATTGATTTGCTCAACTTACTATAAAGTTGCATTTATTTTGATCAGTATGGTGTTAGAGTTACCTGAATTAGCAGCCCATTCCCTCAAATAAGCCTAAGAAAAAGTTCTGAATTAGAAATAACAGTTCAATTTCTTACTTAATAATTTGTATCAAATAATATTAGCAAAATAAACATGTTCTGGTATAAAAGAATAATGTACATGTACTCAAATGAACACGGCAAGAACATATCACAGTCAAGGGGATGATTTTCTAGCCCAATCGGGAGGATGTATAGTAACTACGAATGCTTCATTTGCCATATCTTTGTGTTTTGTTGTTTGAATTTCCTGAGCTGAATTGGCAATAGAGTAGCTGCACTAGTTTACCTCAGTGCTTCTTAGAGATTAGTGGTGGCAAATGGGCAGGTTGGGTCAAATTTGGGAGGGTTGAAAATGGGTCAACATAATCCTATGCTCCGACTTCATACATGATCCTAATAGAAGTGAAATATTAGTTGGTACTGTTTTCTTCAGGATTATGTTGAATTACAGGCTCTTGGAGACGAAGTGCATACTCCAAACTCACCCATAGATGGCCTATCTACACCAGAATCAGCTAAGCATTTCACTGCTGTTTCTCCAAACTTTCGGAGGGAATCTGGTTTTATTTTGCCAACAAGATTGGGATCTATGATTTTTTGAGTTGTCCCCCCTTCTGCGAATTCATTGCCCATTCAGCTAAGTTTAACTGCTCCCTCGGAAGAGATTGATCTACTGCAGGCCTAGCACAAACAACTTCACATAAAACAACACCGAAAGAATAAACATCAGATTTTTCTGTCAGCTGTAGGCTTTTAATATATTCAGGGTCAAGGTAGCCAAAAAGATCCTTTCACGACTGTGCTAAGATGGGTTTCATCAAATTCAGTGCTTGTCTTGGATAGTCCAAAATCAGCAACTTTGGCCACAAAATTCTCATCAAGCAATATGTTTGCAGACTTGACATCACAATGTATAATTCGGCTAGTATGAAGGTAGTGCAGACCTCTGGCTGCCCCAACGCATATCTCCAGCCTCTGCTCCCAGCTCATACTGGGTAGATCTGACCCATATAAATGGCTACTGAGATTCCCATTCTCCATGTACTCATAAATTAGAATCAACTCATTGTTTTCATCACAGTATCCAATCAAAGAAACGAGATATGGATAGCGGAGCTGAGAGAGCATCTTAATTTCTGTTTGGAACTCTTCAATACCTTGTGAGGACTCAAGTTTACTCCTTTTTAAGGTGACCTTTGTTCCATCACACAAAACACCCCTGTAAACCTTCCCAAATCCACCCTCTCCAATGAAAAACTTGTCATCAAAGTTTGTTAGTTGCTTCCTCCAAATCTACTAAGGGAACTCGAAAACTTTTAAATGGAACTGGATCACTAGTGGAAGTTGTTCCCTTGGAATGCTTGCTTCCCATGATATGCTACCACCATTAATACATAAAGGAATACATGCCTTTGATCTACTCCTACCTCTTATCATAACAGCAAAATCACAATAAGTTTTCAAGTACATAACAAATAGTACTTTAAAAAAAAAATATGAACCCTAAGAAAGATGTAGAACAATTGCAACTATAATAGAAGCTTCTACATGAAAATCACAAATATATGTAAACAGAACAGAAGCTTGAGGAAGATGTGATTTTACCAGAACAATGGAGATTGGAGGTGAAGACGACAGACTGAAAATTCTTACTGTTGAGTGAGAGAAGCCAAAAGTCATTATCCATAAATTTGATCATACACTTATACATCATTAAATTATAATCAATTAATATTCCCTGCACATAATCTATGTTAGCTTTTAGGCATAGATTCTTCGGAAAATCTGTATGCGAAATTATTTAGCAAAGGCTATTAAATTTTATATCAATAAAAAATAGCTCACCTATAGCGTTTCTCACTTTCTCTTATAAATTACTTTAAGATTTGTCATAAAAAAAAAAAATCTAATTTAGCAAAATATTTATATTTTTTAAGTTATATATATAAATATAGACCCCAAAAATAATAAAATATCAAAAGATTCAATCCACTCATAAATATCAAACTAAATTCTCATAATATCGGAAGTATTAAAAAAATTATTCAAGTATGTGAAATTATTTAGCTATATCACTTAACGTAGTTTTAAAATTATTTAAAAATACCTTTTTAAAAAATAAAATAAAAAAGTTGTTTTTTTTAGCTTTTGCTTTACTTTTAGTACCGCCTTTTCTTCTTAGCTTTTTGCTTTGGGATTTTATTCTTAAGCTTTTACAGCTTTCTTTTCATTTGCATTTGTACTACTAATGATAAGTATATTTTTAATAAAATACACCTACTAAGGTTTTTTTAGGAGTAGATATCTTAAAAGATCACTCAATTATGAAAGATTATATAAAATAAGTCATTAAATTTTATTTTGTATCAATAAAATCATTCAATTTAAAAATTTTATCTTCAAAAACCATTCAATGAATGGTCAATTCTAACAAAAGAGCTTCATGAAATGGTTGAAACATTGAGGGATCGATCATTTCAAAGAATATTATTTTCATTTTTATGCAAAATTGTGTTTGTAACGTGCATGTTTAGAAGTCAAAACACAAGCTTTCAAATTATGAATTGAATCAAAAAGTAAATTTCAATGTAATGTTTAATACAATTAAAAAAAATTAGACTTGGAGCTATTTAAAAAAATTCTTTTTAAGTTTTATTTGTCCATTAGTGTTCAAATATTCAAAAATATATAGAGATAAGTTTCAAAAACACACCTAAACTATACCCTTTTTTTTGAGTTTCATACTTAAACTATCACTTTTTAGTTTAAGAAACACATATCTCTCTTTTATACCACTCTCATCATGGTGTGTATAATATACTCTCTCTTTTATTTTAAAAATTGTCACATCACATTCCACATGGACAAAATATTCAACCTTGACAAAAATTAAATAAATTTTAGTATTAGTTAAATTAAAAATTAAAAAATTATTATCCAAAAAATAATATTTCTTTTATAGAATAAAATGTAAAATATTTTTCTTAACCCACTCCATCACTTCCTCTCACCCCCCCACCCCAACCCCTCCCCCGGCCATTTTTTAAAGTTTTTTTTGGTTTAAATTTCTTTTATAAAAGAATTTAATTTTTTTTACGTCATCCCCACCCCACCTAACCCTCTGCTTCAAAAAAATTTTCTCATTTTGTGTTAGATATATACATATCGAAATTTTTTTACTTGCCGTCACAAGACATTTTTTATTTTTTTTATTTATTTATGTTCTATTCGGTACACAAGTAGATTTTTTTTTTCTAAAAATATATATACATAGATATCTAAGACAAAATGAGAAAAATGTAAAAACTAAAATAAAAATTAGGAGCGGAGGGTAAAATAGGATGGAATATAATTTTTTTTTAAAAGATAAAATAATATCAATTTTTTTGCGGGGGGGGGGGGGGGGGGGGGGGGTGGGGGGGGGGGGGGG
>JAJOOH010021802.1:0-31637 GCA_029582605.1 Solanum gracilifrons | reverse complement strand
CAAACCAAATATAATATACATTTATTGGTTTGGTTGTTTTCGGTTTTGGTTTGGTTTGGTTCGGTTATTCGGTTATTAACCATACATAAAAATAAAAGGAACAATTCATTCAAAACGTAAAAAAAGTGACAACAATCCATTCAAACAAAAAAATAGTTAGAATGACTGGCATTACAGAACTTTCGATCATTGAATTTACTGAATAAAACTTCAAAATTCACTATTTTGGCATAGAAGGAAGGGACAATGACATTTTCAGTCCTACAAAGAATTTCCATAGACACTCATTTACATGAAACCAATAAGAAAAATGTTCTCACCTTAGACATTTTTTCTTTCATAAGTAAATTATAAATAAATTTTGATGAAACATATATAAAATCTTTAAAATTGTTTATGAATATAATATATTATGTATGTACAATAATAAAATTTATGTATATAACTTATTGGTTTGGTTCGGTTATTTCTTTGATTTTTTTCAAACAAAACCATAACCAAACCAAATACTATCGGTTCTTAACAATCTAAAACCAAACCAAACCAAAACCCAAATTAAATTGATTCATTTAATCGGTTTGATTTGATTTTTCGATTTGAATCGGTTTTTATCCAAACCATGAACACCCCTATTTACAATTATTAAAAGTATATCCAAACACATTATATTGTTACAATTTGGTGCAAAAACAATTGATTGTGCTTGTCCTTTCATCATCAAAGAGATACCTTGAGTCAGAAGTAAAGGATACCTTCAATTAAAATATGACTTGATTATAGAAAGTACTAATTTATTCTCTATTTTATATTAACTGAGATGAATCTTTGGGTTTTTTTTATTATTCAACATAATAAAATTGTTCAAAGTTCAAGATTGACATTTGAAACTTTTTTCATACTTACATTTCCTTTAGTGAAGTTTGATATTTTTTAGGAGATAAATTGCACTAGTTATAAGGTTATATTGATGATTTCACAAAGGACAATCGTGGAAAATATAATTTAAATTATGTCCTTAAATATTTTTATTAATAAATATGTGTTGCCTCACAAATTCAATTAATATGAAATAGAGAGAGTATAATATAACAAATATTTCTTTCGCTAACGTTATATTCAACACAATTTTTACGTATTTCATGAAATATTTATTATTTTTCACCAACAGAAATACCTAAATTAAGCATTTAATTTCATATTTTTCTTTCCAAAGAGAATATTGTTGAGAAATAGGGGTAAAATAGTGACGGAAAACAAAATTAATCATCAATATGCTAAGTAAAAGATTCCCTCTCATCCAATAAGAGACTTTTCATTTTAGACAGATTGACCAAAATGCCCTCACACATAATAAAATATATATAAAGAAAGAATAGTAAAGGATCTATCATCTATCTTATAGGATTGGGCATTATGAGGAAAAAATCATACACAATTTGGTAGACCTAAAATTTGTAGACTTTAATGTGTAAGAAATTGGTCCCACTAAATTGTGAGTTAAAAAGAAGTTTTATATATTTAACGTCATATGTGTGAGGCATGTAATAACTCTATCGCGTTGAATCGATTAATTTTTTTTTTAAAAAAAACATTTATTCTAATAAAACAGGTCACTTGGTAATGAGTAAAATGACTTTCTTAGTGGATGAAATTCTATATTGATTGCATCCTTTCACCCTTCAATATTACACACTTCATCTTCACCTCCACCTCCGTAGCCCCTAACTCCTATCTCATTTACATATCAAACACAAATAAGTAGCCCCCTAACTCCTACCTCAAGATTTTACGTATCAAGCACAAATAAGTGAATTGTCTAATTACTTTTCTTCTAAAGTTATACATATGTATTCGTCTATTTTAAATTTTCCTCTTATTGAAATGATAATTACTTGTGGTAATCAAGCATATACAACCCTGTAGTTACTTTCTTGTAGAGAAAATTATTAATTTATATAAGAATAAGAGGTCATTTTCTTGTTTCAGATTTACAGGTTAACTCAATAGGGTGGAAAAGGGGTGAAAGGCCCACATGGATAGACAGTCTCAATCCCAAGATTAGTTGCAGCAACAAATAAGTGGCAGAAATTGAACAACGAATGTTGGGGTTCACCCAATATCCTCTTAGGAACCATCACCACATATTGCAAAATCAGCACCAAAATCTAAAATCAGATGTACAGCAACCTTCCATTGATCTTTAATATGAACTTGGAGAAACATTAGGGAAACCCTTATGCCAAAACTAGTGTTTTCTAAGACAATATACTCGTGTGTGGCTTACACAAAACATCAAACTGCAGATACAGCGAGGTTCTAAGCAAATTAAGCGAGAACTATGCAACACCACGTTGCACTAAAGAAAATCTGCTATATGAAACCTTTGTTCTCAGACCATTTGGTTTTCACATTGCTCGTTAAGGTCAAGTATAGGGTGATTCTATGGCAATGAGGTCCCACTTATCTTCATCAGATTTGTAGCCCTCATCCTTCAAAGTTTCCGGTGTATCCCCTAGTAGAGCTTTTGGTTGAGGCCTTCTGCAGATACAAAGGAAGAGCTTGGTTAGCCATTAACAATTGTTACTCCGGTATCCATGCAATTCATTAAGAACACTTAAAATAAGCTATCAAAAATGAAGGCAAAAGTTAGCAAGGACAAGCACAAGAACTCAAGTGGTCAAGATCTGTCATCTGACAATCTGACTGAATTAAAATGTAGGTTGTTATTCCCAGGAGGTTCAATTGATATCACGCTCCTCACCACCCTCGGATGGGCCTAATCTTACCCTCCATTTATTACTTCTCAAGATCTATACAACAGAAGGCAACCCATCTTTTGCTGACCACGAATTCAGCAAAACCATCCATATCACTTTAGGGACCTGGGATAAATAAACCAGTATATTTTGGATAGGAAGGAAGTCAACACAGTCACAAGTCTAAACCTACCCAAGAACCAGAAAACCTTGCGATCCAGCAGTTGATAGTAAAGAGGAGGGAATCAAATAAGACTAGATTTAATTATGCACCAAGGTCAATGTGCAACCATGCACAAATGCAAGTTCAGTTATATATAGCTCAAAAATGTTAGCACCATTGGATTAAAATGTCCGTCATCATTTGGAAGTTTTCTAAGGGCTCCCTTCTTCATCATTCTAATTCCCTCCAATACCCTATGTTTAAAGTTTTGTCCATGCAGTCTGTTTCCAGGTGAAAGTTACCACTAGTGTCTGCCTCAGCTACTTTTGCAACAAGAGGTCCAACATCTTCAAATTTATTTCCACTGAATATGAAGAAAGAAGTAACTATTGTGTATAATTTCAATGAACAAAAAGAAAGCTAAATTGGAGGGTAGAATATGTTTGCACACCCCTAGAGTTCGAGCAACATAGCATGCAGGTATAATGTTCAAAAATGCTAATCACATTTTCAATATTAACTGAAAAGACCTTCCTTTAGACCGCATCAAATCCATTCCTTTGTTCTTAATGATGAAATCAAATCCGCTCCTTTGTTCTTAATGATGAAAAAAATATTATGTTTCTCTCATCCTGCTTTATGAGATATCATTTAATTGGACATAAAGTTCTCTACTGATTCAAACATTGTGCCTATATGAGAGAGAGAAAGGAAGGGGAAACAACAAAGATTTCACAAATTGATTTTACCAATCTGACATATTTTTGTACTTCTCGTTCAATGAGAAAAAATCGTCAATGGTCGAGTTTTATAGGACCAAAGTTGAGGTACATGAGAAATTCACATTTTGTCTCAGTCTGGTCAAAATCATGAATATTAATATATCAAAGACTGTTTTCCATGTATGTATCCATGCTATACTCACAAGCTTTATTGATCAGAACTCATGCAGAATCTCTAGCAAATATACCTGCTATATATTTGGTAAACTGTCTACAAACAATGGACTTCCTTTTGCTCTACTTTGAGCATACAAAAAAGAAATCGAGTTATATTAACCAATTCAGTTTTTTGTTTTTACTCTAGGACAACCAACAACGGAAGTGCCTCTTATGATATGATGTGAAAGCATAAGATATTGCCACAAACTTAGTTTAAAAGGGAAAAGCCTCATCTGGACAATTTAAGGGGCTCAGCTACACTATCTGATTCTTCTTTATTCTAACCTCAAAATAACTTTTACACCCATGAAGATGCTTTATGATTTTGATGTGATACATTGAACTCCTCCACAAAGAAATTGAATAAATCACGCACTACAAAATTTTCAACAAATACACCAATAGGGAATAGAACCATATTAATAACACAATACTTATGGTGGAATGCGTACATTTATCTATCTATTCACTTGAAATCAGAGCAGGTTTGAGAAAGGATCTTAAGGTGTCTACTGTTCGGCAAGGAGGGTCTCCTAACAGCTTACTTCACGAAATCTTTAACTGGTTGAACTATGTTTCTTTCTGAACCTAAATCTACACTAATAAAATACGAGAAAGATAAGTGGAACTGAGTCAGCTCACTTTTCTTCGTCCTATACAAAATACAAGCTCAGCGCACTCAAAAAATGGCAAAAACTACAACATGTACCAATTTCCTTCTGAAGAGGCAAAATTCAGTTGATCAAAGGAAAATGAGCAAAATCAAGGAATACAAGGATAAATGAGAAAAGGCAAAAATCGGTACAAACCTTTTGCGGTTTCGTCTGGCAGCATCACGAGACTTCCTTTTCTTCTTTTCCTGAGTAGATTCAAAAAATCTTCGGCGTTTACTCTCTTGGATAACTCCAGCTCTGAAAACCTCCCTGCGGAAGCGGCCGATGAGTTTCTCTTCCGGCTCGTGTTCCCCAGCTATAACCTGAACATTATATGCTGATTTAAAGAAGAGAATATTGGAAAACGAAAGTGAAGGAAACAGGTGAGAGTAATCAGAGCTGTGTTTGTCGAGTTTCAGAATTGGAGTTACAGATGACAATGTAGACGAAATAGATGGAGCACATAAAGGTACGGCACTAACAGTACTGATTTGTGCAGTTTTTGGACGGGAATTTGCAGTGTTCTGGTTGTTGGAAGAAGAAAGCGAAGGGTTGAAGAAGGATGATGACAGAAAAAGGGCCATTGATGTAGAACCTTCGGGGGTTTAAGAAGAATGAGCTTTTGGGGTTTTACATTGCTAGTCCATTCGATTAGGGCAACTAATTAGTTTAGTTTTGAATTTTGATATACTGCTATTGACTAATTGTGACATATACTTGTTCACTTTATTATATTAATGAATAATTTTATATTTAATATTTTTTAATTTATCCTCATTAATTATAATTATTTTTTTACTAGAATTTTTAAAATATTATATTTATTATATTCATATAATAAAATTATCATTGTAATTTCTATCTATAATTTCTTAAAAAATGTATAAAATCAATAGTGGAAAATTATTATTGAAGAAGAAAAGAGTATATAACAAAAATCATATGCACCGAAAAGTACGTACGTAGTATAGTTCTTGGTATACGTGAAAATTAAATTATAAATAGTCTATAAAAATCAATTTCCCTTAAATAAGGGTATACATGAATAATTTAAATTATAAATAGTCTATAAAATCAATTTGGCTAAAATAAAATAAGGGAATACATGAATAATTTGATCCAATTTTTATCAAAATCAAATTTAATTAGTTATATTTTTTGGAGTTTGAAATTTCAGAATTAATTTATGGAGTTTATATGAAGATTCAAAATTCATAAAAAAAAATTCGTAGAGTTTGAAATAGTATTAGAATTGAAATAGATAAAAATAAATGAAGTTTTAAATATATATTATAAGTCAAATCATGATAAAATATTTATGTCATGATTTTATTTCTAATCAAGTCGTAACAGATAATATGTCTGACTTTTATGTAATCCTTTCATTAAATATAATTTTGGATCTAAAGTTCAAATTAAATAAACATTTTTGCATTTTATTTTACTATATCATTATATAATACACGTATAATATAAATACATAACTTCAATTTAATATTATCTATGAAGCTTTTAAACTGTAGATAATGATTACATAAAAGGAAAAATCGAATAAGAATGGCTAATGTGCATTCCTAACGAAAGTAAGAAAAACCTATCAAAAGCATAGGAAGTGTGTGATCTCTAGCCGTCTCAAGAAGTTTCAACATTCCCGCATTAAAATTAAAATGAGATTTAAATATATCGTATTTAATAACATAAAATTTTAAAAGAAACAATTAAAAAACACTAGCGTATAATTAATATCATATTAACTAAACATCACTAAGTATTTCTTAGTGAAGTACACTCTTTTCTTCTTTAGCTTTTAGATAGTTTTAAACTTTTTTTAATTACGTTCAATTGTGACAGTTAGTAACCCTCTATGATTATCTTTAGATATTTATGCGACTATAACATATATTGTGCTTTGTTATAACAATATCAACAATTATTTTGTTTGGTTATTTTATCCCTTTACATAGTTATCATTTATGTTATGTCCAAGTATAACAAATTAGTAATCATTTGCACAATTTTTTGTAAATATTTGTACTATTACGATATCATTTTATGTTTTTTATAGCAAAGCTAGTAACCCTTCACACACTTACTTGTATGATTACCATTTCATTAAAATTGAATTAAATTTTCAAATTTCAACTTTTATAATAGCTATGAAACTTAAAGCACATCAAAAATATTTAAAAATAGCTAAAACATTAATAATCTTAAGAGCATGGCTAAAAATGGATTAGTGGCCCAAAAAGTGATTATTTGTCAATTTCTCCAAAGTAATAGGTAGTTAGATCAACAAATTACTAAGAAAAAGGACCGGAGTGAATTTTTACAAATTGAAGAGGTGGATATGTAATTCACAAAAAAAGTCAATAGATTGCCGTATTTATACTCAACTTTCCGACGATCGCCGGAACTGAAAAAAACTCCTCTCTCCGGGAATGGCAGGAATGGCTATGTTTGCATCAAATCTCTCCAGCGAGGTATCCTTTCTCTCATTATCTCCCCAATGTTTACACTGATCTGACAGCGATTTCGTTAATTGACAATCCGGTTTGCCGCCAGTTATGGTCCATGCTTAATTTCATATGTAAACTAGGGTGTTTCTAATTTAACTGAGTTTTTTTGTAGGATCATTAGCAATTAAGGTTTTAGGCTATGCTTTTGTTTCAATTTAGCGGATTATAGAAAGATAATTATCGCCTGTGTTTTCACCCAGTCACGAACAACTCTTTTTTTCTTCTAATAAGTAAGATGATGATATGTTCATTCCTTTAAGCATCAGCTGTTGTATCCTAGAGGGACTAGGAAGCGTACACCAGATTCCAGAAGCAACTAGGCAGTGTAAAATTCAGACGATGTGCACTTTCGACTTCAAACTTATATGTAAAATTCAATAAAAAGACAAAAAACACAACAGAAGAATTTCTTATATTAGAGTATCATTTTTTACCTTTGTTCTTTTTCAGAGGATCACCACCTTCATTGGACGAAACAGTGAGGGTTTTCCAGATTGGTCTGTCAAAGGTGGGATTAGACTAGATAAAATTATCTCAACAAATTGGTCGTCATGTTAAATGACCCTATATATGTCAGTACTTTAGTATAAAATAATGAATGAATTGATTAGATTGTTAGAAGCATATATAGAATATCATCATTTTTGTCATGCTGTAGTGTTCTGAGGAAATGTCGAAACAGACAGTGGTCTTTTAGATCTTCTTGCCAATTATGGTTACTTGACAAGTTGGTAAAATTTGTAAGTATCATATACTACTTCCCCAGTCTCAGAGTGTTTGAACTGGTCAGTGGCCAACCACTCTTGTTCCGCAACCCTTGAGGTTCATCTTACAATTTTACTTTTCAAGCTTCACTAAAACTTCTTTTCTATTACTGGTCATCCTTGTGCTTATAACTTTCATTTATGTCTGCATTTAGAAGGTATAGGTTCTTTCTTCTTTTCTGGTCTCACATCACTTTCTTTTGATGCAGATGGGGTTAAAATTGCTTCTTAGCCCGCTTAATACTAATGTTATTGTCCGCACTGCATGGTGAGCTCTTATTTGAGTCTGGAGATTTTCTTTTTGATGACCCCAGTTGATTTTTGCCGTCGTCACTTTTATGTTTAAGAAGGCATCCTACACTTTTTTGGGATGAGGATGCAAAAGTTTCAGTGCCGTTTCACGAACCTGAAGAAGTTTTGTTTCTAATAGACATTCTGAACTCTACTTATTTAGTCGCTTCTATTAGTTGGAAAATTGAAGATTATAATTGAACTTTAAAGGTATTTGCAGCTGTTCTGTAGGGATTGTTTTGCCTGTTTATTCTACCTTTAAAGCAATTGAGACGGGGAATCGAAACGAGCAACATAAATGGCTTCTGTACTGGGCAGGTGATGATGCTTTCCAAAACTTTACAAATTTCTTTTGCTTTGCAAATCTTGAAATTGCATTTTTCTCCACAAGATACTGATTAATGTCCTCACCACAAAATATCTCTGTTAAGTTATATTATATGTCCTTCTGTTTTCCCTAATACCATGTGAAACTATTGCCGGGAAATAATCTAAGAGATTATTTGAAAAGCAAAAGGATGTTGTCGAGTCTACTGAACAAGAAAATACAACAAGAATTTAAGTTAGATCCTCCTTTAAATCATCTCATTTTTTGTAAGAATGACACTGCTATACTTGTAATATCTCAATTACTTGCTACATCTCGGACTTGGGTGTGGTTATCCAATATGGGTGCAGATCTAGAGGTCAGATTCCTCATCACATAAATTTTAGGATTTTGATGTATGGATCCAAGTGTAGATACGACCAATAAATGTATATTTAATATATATATATATGTATATATATATATATATTCTTATATATATATTCGTATTTTGATTAATTAGTGACATTGAACTAAAACTAGTAAATTTAATTCTCATAAACACCTACTTTTATTCACAAGATATCTCGTGTAATAGCAAAGTGTTACATATAATATGAGATACACTCTAAAATCAAACCAAATACCTTCCAATTTATACTTCTTGGTCATAGATGTAGTCAAATCACCCAAGGTAAGTTGACCAGATCTAGTGTGGATCCCACACCCAAATTGTGTCGGATCAACACGGGTGCGACAAAGATTTCGAAGGATCCAAGCAACATACAGTGGCAAATCTAAGATTTCTAGAACATGGAGAAAGAAAAAATGTATGAAGTGGCCAAGTGGGAATTGATCCCTAGTTCAGAAAAAATATATGAAGTGGGAATTGATTCCTAGATCTCAAGGTAAATAACTCAACATTCAACCAAGTACACCATTAGTTTTCTTGTTAGCATGGGTGCCACTGCCAGAACATAATATTATACCAATTTTGGAAAATATATACATTAAATATCTAGGTTTACAGAAAGACCACGGGTCCATGTGCCCCATATTTTTGCCTATAAATTCGCCCTTGGCAACATAGACATCACCTGATTTGATATATGATCCCAGCAGAAAGTGAGTAATCGGTACGGATTGGTGTTTGTCTTTTTCTTCTCCTTCTGGTTATTAATTCTATGATGATACTAACTTCATATTTTATGATAATTTTTCGAATAGGTGTCACTGTTCCCCCCACCCCACCAAACAAAAAAATAAATAAATAGAAGGAGACTCCCACTCCCCCTGAATACTTTTACTTTCCTGATGACTTATTCTTAACCTATTCAAGGCCTAATCACGGTGGATTGAATGAGTCACAGTAACTAGTTTTAGATTTATGTGATTGCAATTATCTTGCCCATATATCTCTTTTAAATGAATCATAAGTTACTCTCTCTCACTCCCTCTCTGCTTGCAGCATATGGATCTTTCAGTATTGTTGAAGCATTCACGGATAAATTTCTCTACTGGTACTGCTTCCATTTTCGTTTTCTAATTTGCTTATAGCCACTCTGATGTGGTTACATGGGGTTATAAGTTTGGGAATACCAATTTTTACTAGCCTTGCTCTTGTAACATGGAAGAACTTTGTCTTATTTCATAGGTTCCCACTATACTATCATGTGAAGCTCGCATTTCTTGTCTGGCTTCAACTTCCATCTGCTGAGGTGAGTTCAACGGATATTTTGTTTCTTGAACTTTATCTTTCTCTTTCCTTTCCATTTCGCGTATCCTGCTTTTGGGGAGGATTGGTGTGAAACACAATTCACTTTCATGGTTTATGTATCCCGAATATATCCCCTTCCCCATTCCAAAAGATAAGTGCTTCGGAAAAAGCAATACCTTTACCGTTCGGAAGACTGTGACTTTATGAGCTAACAAATTATAACTGGATATCGTTTCCATATGAAAGCCTTGTTGGTTCTGCTATTGAAGAGAAAACCGAGGAAAGATTGAAGAATAATATGTTTGGGAGGAGAAGATAGATGAAGTCATGAAGAGATATACAGAGATGGAAAGGAGAGAGAGAGAGACAGAAGGTAAGTAGGCGAAGCTTAGGTTTCGAATAAGAGAAAGAGATCGTGGAACTTAGGTTTCAAGCAAGAGACAAGGAAGGTGGGAGTCTTAGAGAGGATGGGTGGGTGAGGCAAAGCTAGCGAATCTGGCAGACAGTGGAAAATAGAGAATGGTGAGGATAGTAAACTATGTTTAATAATTAGGATAATCATCACTGGTCCCTTTGTAACTTTTTTTAATCAATTAAAATTAGCATTAAGATGCCTTAATCTCAACATACTTGCGAGTGTATCCGGCCAAACCTCTTGGAAAGAAAAAAAGATCTAGCTGCTTTTGAGTTGAATTCAGCTGAACTTAATTAGAGTTGAGGATGTAGCTTTAGCTTGAAGTTTATACTTAGTTTTTTCACCAAAAATGGATTTTTGTAAAGTCATGCACTTCTATTGGTGTTACACAGGGTGCAAAGCAATTGTACACGAACCATCTGCGCCCTTTCCTCATGAGACATCAAGCAAGACTGGATCATATTTTGGAGTTATTTCATGGAGAATTGGTAAAAGTTATTTGTCCACGTATGTTGTAAATTTGCATATCAAATGTGTAGGTGCAACTTGCCATTTAATTGAAGAATATGTAAAGTGTCATCTAGTTCACTTTATTAGGATGCATTGTTGTTGCTTGACGTTTAGCCTTTTCCAAAGATTTTCAGAAATTTCAGTGCAATTCTGGAAGAAGTCAAGAAACTGCTATCATGCATGTAATCTCATAGGACTGCTTAAGGATTCTTGTTCAATAGTTTGTCTCTAACATGTATATGCGCAGCTTCTTATGGATTTTTGAATCGTTAATCAGATTTCTTATAGAAATAAAATTTGCAGGGTAAATTTATTAGTACTCACCAGGCAGAAATCCAGTTTGCAAAGGTGTTTCTTGGCAAAACTTTACTATCAGGTAATCCTTTTATATAAATGATTTCCATCGTATATATTTTGACAGGAAAAATCTTCCTTCATCTTATGTTAGCTTTCAACTGCTATTTCATGGTGAACATCATCAGTATTTATCCATTTATCATTAAAGAAGAAAAGTAGTTTCATATTTTAGTTTGGAATATGTAGCATGTACATAAAAAAGGGATAGGTTTAACCAATTAAATTTCCTTTTTTATATTTAGTTGGAAATATTCTTCAACAACCTGCGCAAGGACGAGTTGTTGGTACAATTGAAGGGCCAGCGGAGCAAGTAGATTCTTCAGAGTCTGAAGATGAATCGTGATGCCCTCTTTCAAAATCGGCTAATAAGTACCGTCTCTCTGTTGTACTTCATATCAACTTAGTTTAGCTTTCGTTCATTTTCTCATTGCATCTTTGATGCAAAAATAGGTAGGAGTGATCAGTGTATACATAATTTTCTAAGGAGTCAATTGTTGTGGTTTGAGAGTTTCCTTCTCCGTTTTCCTGTAAATATATCAACAGAAAGTGCTGATTTCCTTCAATCTCGTAGGGCATTATAAGATTTCACATTGTTTTTAACCATTTTAGCAGACTGCGCATTGTGAAATAGTACTTATTTACTGGGAGTGAAGTTGTTCCGACTATCCTACTTATTCAGACACAATATTTGAAGCATAAACGTGGAATTTGAATTTAATTATTGCAAGTTTTAGTGGAGAAAATCTTGTTGGGAGTGCCACCTCCAAATGGACCTTGCAGTGCGCAATTCGAATTTAGTCAAATCTCAAATGCGGGCTTCGGACACCGGATGAGAAGTGGTGTTGGAGCTATCTACGTATAATAAAGCATAGTGGTATGTGAACTCGACTAATTCTATTATATTTGTACCACCTCTCACCAATCTACATGAGGATTGAGCAACTCTAATAAAAAAATCACCTAGTATTGTTTTCATCAAAATATTTACACTTTGAAATCTCATGATTCTCATTGCTCCCCACTAGTCCCATCAAAAGTTTTGTTTATTTAGATTACATCAACAAGATATCATATTGATTGTTGGTAACACAATTTAAGTATTATATGAATGATATATATAAAATATTACCATGCAATTCTTTTTTCCTTTGAAGATGATTTTACATTGAATTTGCTAATGAGAATTGAGTAAATCCTAATGACTAATGAGTATTTCAACTTTGACGAAACAAGGACTATTTAGAAGTTGGATTGACAATAATACAATTAATCAGTGGTACAAATTAAAACTCTGACTTACCTGGGGACTTAATTGTATCTTTTCAATAATTAGACGACCAGTTTGTAAATAATTACATTAAACCCCTCCACTTTTCCCATTGCGGGGTCCATCGGCAAGCAGCAAAATATACTAGAAGCAACCGACTTCGGCGGTTTCAGGTCATTCTTCTATCACTCATGGCGGCGGCGGTAGCGGAGACCCGAAAGCTCCCGCGGCCGGGAAGGGGCGGAGTTGTGTCCCTGGGCCTGACAGATGAAGAAGCTAGAGTTCGTGCTATAACGGAGATCGTCAACAACATGGTGGAACTCTCACGGAAAGGCAAGGATGTAGACCTAAATGCGCTAAAGTCAGCAGCGTGCCGCAAATACGGGCTCTCTCGGGCTCCTAAGTTGGTAGAGATGATCGCTGCTTTGCCTGACTCAGAACGTGAAACACTGCTTCCCAAACTCCGAGCCAAGCCTGTCCGTACAGCCTCTGGAATAGCTGTCGTAGCTGTAATGTCCAAGCCTCATCGTTGTCCTCATATAGCTACCACCGGAAACATTTGTGTCTATTGCCCTGGTGGCCCTGATTCTGATTTTGAGTACAGTACGCAGTCATACACTGGATATGAGCCTACTAGTATGCGAGCTATTCGAGCTAGGTGAGCATCACATACATAGGTGTATTTGCAGTTTGATATTCTCCTTCCGTCAATTTGCAATCGAATGGAAGTAGTTATCCTGAATTATGCCTTAGGATTTCAAAATTTCATCTATATAGTTTACTGATAAGTGAGAAGCTCATCTATATGTTCCATTTTTTAAATTGGAGAAGTTTTGCTGTTATCACCGGAAAGTATCATACATAAGATAAGGATTTAATGCTGGTTGATGTGTCTTTGCATCCGAGATTTGTTAAACCTTCCATATACTTTTTTCTTGTTGGAAAAAAATGTGGCATTCCTTATATGTGGCTAATTAAAAAGTTGTTATACTCACTTACTCAAAAAAGTAATCTTTGGAAAGACAAGATCAGGATTTGTACTTATGTGGTTCATTTTTCCAGATACAACCCTTATGTACAAGCTCGAAGCCGGATTGATCAACTTAAGAGATTGGGTCACAGTGTTGACAAGGTTTTTCCCCTTTGGAGTACTACTTATTCTTTTCTGATTTTGGAAAATTGTTCTGAAATTGGCTGCTTTCCTCACAGTTACGAATGTCTTATTGCAGGTTGAATTTATCTTGATGGGAGGTACATTCATGTCATTGCCTGCTGAATACCGTGATTACTTCACACGGAATCTCCATGATGCTTTATCCGGACATACTTCTGCCAATGTTGAAGAGGCTGTCGCATACTCCGAACATGGGGCGACAAAGTGCATTGGGATGACAATTGAAACGTGAGTAACTATTGGCTACATGAGAGCGGTTTAAAAATCACAGTGAAAAACACTAACAAGAAAAAAAAATTCCACTGGGAAAAGTACCTTGAGAAACCTTTTAGCTTATATTTTGGTCCTCTGTAACTGAGATATCCTCTTTTTATCAATTTTGTTCTCCTCTCTTTTGTCTTGCTTTTTTCATGTGGGAACTGAGTTCAGACTTAGTGTTTAATGCATGATAGTTCATCTCCCAGTAAGGAAGAAAACATATTTTGAGTTCTCATCTTCCTCATCCTCATGATTATCACTGCCATCTTTGGTTTTTTAGTTATATTATTATTCTGCGACCTTTGATTGTTATTATTGTGATTCTTCTTCTATCATATTCGATTATAAGAATACTAATAACGAGATGGAAAATAATTCAAACTAAAACAAGAAGCAGACAAGGTGCCATACTCAATTTCTTTGGAGGCTAGACGTTTGGTTGAGCTACTACCTCTGAATAATTTAAGCATTTTATTTATATCTTTTGTGTGTACTCAAAAGTTTGTATTTTGCCAATAGGAGGCCAGACTACTGCCTTGGACCTCATTTGAGACAAATGCTTTCTTACGGTTGTACGCGGCTAGAAATTGGAGTCCAGAGTACATATGAGGATGTTGCTCGTGACACCAATAGAGGCCACACTGTTGCAGCTGTGGCTGATTGCTTTTGTTTGGCAAAAGATGCTGGCTTCAAGGTGCTTTTCTAATTTCTTTTTGTTGGTGGTTTGGGTTCAATCTCTACTTTTGGTTCCAGGTTACAAAACCCTTCTACCTCTAATAGCCTTCACCCTCCCCAAGCGACACGGAAGATGAGCCTTGAAGAAGAAATTTAAATGGAAAATCAAATTTACATCCTTAGTTGTGATATTATCTATTTGGACATATCTTAACTCATTTGGAAGGATTTAAAATGAAGCTTTGTCTTGAAGCTGTTGGCGTGATTCTCACATTCTGACATTCAATTCCCTTCTATTATCTTTTTGGACTTCACAACATACCCAGAGGCAAAAAAAAATACCCAGTGTAGTCCCACTTGTCATTTTGGACTTGAGGAATATAATTTTATCGTTATGTGTTGTTTCTTTTGCTTCAATTACCGTATCATTTGTTGTTTCTATTGTTCTCTTCTCATTTATTTTTAGTATGGTGTCTTCATTATTATTTTTCTTTTCCATACTTGATTTTGATATGCTTTACTTGAGCCGAGGGTCTATCAGAAACAACTTCTCTACCTTCACAAGGTAGATCTTCTCCCTTGTTTCTTCCCTCTTCCTGTGATCATGACCATGACTGCTAAGTAATTTCCGAAAGCTACCGCTATGATTAAAAGGCTCCCAATAGGCCACAGGAGTAAGGCTGCGTACACCGTTGTACTGGTAAAATTTTCATGCATACCTTTGTTAATTTTTTGTAGGTGGTTGCTCATATGATGCCTGACCTTCCAAACGTTGGCGTTGAAAGAGACTTGGAGAGTTTCAAGGAATTCTTTGAAAGTCCTTCATTTAGGACTGATGGACTTAAAATTTATCCTACACTTGTTATTCGTGGCACGGGGCTTTATGAACTGTGGAAAACTGGAAGGTATAGTCTACTTTCTGGATTTTGTTATCGCACATGTTGCTTTTCCATCACTGAAATCATTATTTAATCAGGCAATAAGATTGATTTCATCCAACAACCTAGTTGGCAATAGCAGTAGCCATATTGTTGGATTCAAACTTGAAATATTATTTCAATGAGGTCATTAGTCATTACAAGTGTTAACATGTGCAGGTATAGAAATTATCCGCCAGAGCAGCTTGTAGACATTGTAGCAAGGATTCTTTCTATGGTGCCACCTTGGACCCGAGTTTACAGGGTCCAACGTGATATCCCTATGCCTCTAGTGACTTCTGGAGTTGAGAAAGGGAATCTCCGAGAATTAGCTTTAGCTCGAATGGATGATCTTGGCTTGAAATGCCGAGATGTCCGAACACGCGAAGCTGGGATCCAGGTAATATAATTTTTGTATCTACTTCCTTGCTTCTCTTACAGTGGTGTGGTCACAGAACTCAAACTTTTGATGGAAATAACATATTAGGACATTCACAACAAGATAAGGCCTGAAGAGGTTGAGCTTGTTCGCCGTGATTATACTGCAAATGAAGGATGGGAGACTTTCCTTTCATATGAAGATACACGTCAGGTATGTCAATTCAGCTGTGTTTCCCTTTGCCGATTTACAACTCCTTCCTTGCTCTAGTGCCAAGCTAATAAATTGAACTCAATATATTTTGCTGCCAAAAGCGGTAACTGGTTCTAGATTCTTGAACAATAAAAAAAGGTTACTTGTTCTAGATTTGTTTTACTTCTGCGGTGGGATCAGCACATAACTTCTATACAGTGATGTAAGCAAACCTTTTTTTCTTTTTCTTTTTACATTTTAAGGAAATTTCTTCGGAGTCGTGACCTGCAATTTAAAAACGAAGACAATGGTCCAGGATATTCTTCTTTTCAACTTTTAAATTTGATAAGATTGTAGATAGTAAACAAGTCTTCTAGATCTTTTTATAAGTGCTGGTAAACTATTGCGAAGTGTTGTTTACTTCCACTCTGAAGAGTTCATGTAATTGCTGAAAAACTTGTTGTCTCACATCTTTGCCAGTCATTGTATGACTGTTAATGTCTTTAATATAAGAAGGGACCTTTCTTTTCATTATGATGCAGGATATTCTTGTTGGATTGCTACGGCTGCGGAAGTGTGGACGGAATGTGACTTGCCCAGAACTCACAGGAAAGTGTTCAATTGTTCGTGAGCTTCATGTGTATGGGACTGCAGTTCCTGTTCATGGTCGAGACACAGATAAGCTGCAGCACCAGGGTTATGGTACTCTGCTGATGGAGGAGGCTGAGCGGATTGCTCGGAGGGAGCATAGGTCGATCAAAATCGCTGTTATCTCGGGTGTAGGGACCCGACATTACTACAGAAAGCTAGGCTATGAGCTTGAAGGTCCTTACATGGTAAAAAGTCTTGTGTAGAACTATGTTGTTATTTTGCTGCAAGATCTTACACCTTGCGACTAATTTTGTATCACGGTAGATTGTATTTTAAATGGTATGCATATTCCGATGCTGGTAAAGACAAGTATCAAAGAGAGAGAGCACATTTTATTATATGCTTCATTTGGAAATTTATAAGCTCTAAAATGGAATTCTATTTTGCTTTCGGTCTTAATAATTTAAACACTTAATGTTGTATTTAAATTTTCATATATGTAAAAACTAAAATAAGAAATGATTCTAAAAGGAAACAAAATACATTTAATTATTGAATTAGTTCAAATATCCATTAAAGACAAACGAATAAGTTGAGTTGAATAATATAATTTAACATATTCTGAAATAAGGAACAATTGATCAAGCCACGTGTCTCACTTCAACTTTAAAAGGTTAATTATTATCTTTAACTAGTAAAATTACCCGCGCTTTGCGCGAAAATTTAATATCATGGAATTTATAAAATAATACTTAAAACCTATCGATCATTAAAACTAAAACACTATATTATCTTACATACAAGATTACGTAGTAACAAACATTAATAATGTAAAGGAAAATGAAAATTACTACATCTTATCATTTATCCTTAATAATATGAGCATAAATTAATGACTGTAAAAATACATATCAAGATTTGTAACATAAGTAATGGTGTCAGTGAGCCACTCAACATGAGCAAAGTATACAAATATTTAATTGTGAAAAAGAAGAAGAAGAAGAAGCAGTTTCGTTAATTTAAAATTAAAATGAGAGGAAATCTCTCTATTTATAGACAACAAAGAGTACTATGAACAAATGTTTATTGTGCCTTATCGGAAAGGTTACAACTATTTGGAAAAGTTGCAACCCTTCGGAAAGGTCACAACCTTTCATAAAAGTCACAACTTTTCGTAAAGTCGCAACTCTTCATTAAAGTCGCAACTATTCATAAAAGTCACAATTTTTCATTAAAGTCGCAACTCTTCATTAAAGTCACATTTTTTCATAAATGTCACGACTTTTCATGAAAGAGGAAGGCTAGTTTTGGAAATAAATAAATTAAAAGAGAATTTTGATTTGTGGTGGCGCCACGTAGGCGGGCCTAAGGTTCTCTTTTATATATATATTAATTTTTCGACATGTGCGTTGAACGTGATTATCAATTCAGAAAAGTTAAGCGAAGATTTGAATAACAAGCTTTGCACAAAATATTATTGCTGACTCTTTTGTGAATGTTCAATGTGGATCGTCATATATATCTCTTATTCACACGAACCTATGAAGATGGTCAATGAAATTTTTTATTAGTTAAATGCAGTAATGTATATATTTATTTCAATTTGATGAGGTTCAATCATGTAATTAGCTGTATCTCAGTAATATTACCTTATAGATGATATTTGTTGTGTACTTTTCTAGTCATCTAACCAGATGTGTTTTGCACGTGTATTCCACTTAATTTGTTTAGATGTCATATGAACATGTGGAGAACTCTTACATATTATTGTTTAGAACAATTTTAGTACTAACTCTTGAGAAATTTTATAATTTTGGAAAAAGATATTCAGAAACATATATCTAAATCACAAGAGAAATTGTTAACAAAAACAAATGAATTTAGACTACAATGAAAATTAAACTAATACAAACTTCAACTGGGTTATTACAAGTCATATGGAATTTTCTTCGTCAGAAATACTAAGAAATAGTAAATCAGTAAAACAAAAGGGTAATGTTTATATAGTAATAATTATTTTGAAGCAAACTTCCTGACAATCTAAATCACATAAGTAACATTGGTAAATAAAGTCATTCTTTTGTCTTGAGCATCGAAAAAATAAATTGTGACAATTCTCTAACTCTTGAGAAGTTTAATAATTTTAGAAAAAGATATTCAGAAGCATATATCTACATCACAAGAGAAATTGTTGACAAAAACAAATGAATTTAGACTAAAATAAAAATTAAACTAATACAAACTTCAACTGGGTTATTACAAGTCATATAGACTTTCCTTCATCGAAATACTTAAATATTAAGAAATAGTAAATTAGTAAAACAAAAGGGCAACGAGTATATAGTAATAACTATTTTAAACCAAACTTTCTGACAATGTAAATCTCATAGGTAGCATTGATAAATAAAGTCATTCTTTTGTCTTGAGCATAAAAAAAAATCGTGAAAATTCTCTAACTCTTAAGAATTTTAATTATTTTTTAAAAAGATATTTAGCAGCATATATCTACATCACCTGAGAAATTGTTAACAAAAACAAATGAATTTAGACTACATCATGGTAACTTCATATACTGAAACATTACATACTAATGTATATACTAAGCCAAAAAATAATTATTATATCATCATAATTATTTTCCTCAAGTACTCAAGGTTAAGGAATATACTCTCTTAGGATTGGACAATTTACTTCATCATAATAGTGGTACCTCATATTTCTCTAAACTTCGAACTCACTCAACGACAATAAATCACACGAAATTTTTTAAAATGCAAGAAGAAGAAGAGTAGAAGATTAAAAAAATATTGTTGTTGAAAAATGAGAGGAAACCCTTCTATTTATAGTAAACAAAGAGTAGTATGAACAAGTGTTTTTTGAGTCTTATATATCTGAAAAGTCATGACCTTTTTGAGAAGTCACAACCCTTTCGAAAAGTGACAACTCTCTGGAAAAGTCAAAACTTATCGAAAAATCACAACCCTTGAAAAAAGTCACAACTCATCGAAAAAGTCACAACCTAAGTCAGGGATATTATAGTAATTTAACATTCAATTTAGGAGTTCATGCTTTTAAGGTAATATATATATATATTTTTTTTTAAAAATAAAATAAAAATTGTAAGTATATTTCTTTTCCTTGTTCTCGTTTGTAACTTTAAACTTGATTAAAGAAAGTTAGGTAATTCTTTTAATATCTGATGAATAATGTAAATATATAAGGTAAAAGATGAAGTATTTAAAGTAAATATAATATGCATTTTGTGCGTTATATGATAAATTGTAAGTTACCATCATTAGATTTTGTTGATATGATATCTAAGAATATTTTCATTACTTTTAACTTAGATTCTTTTGTGGTCCATATATATATATATGCCTTGCAATTACTCTAATCTCATCTAAATCTTTTATTGTAGGTAGATGATAAGTTATATTACTTGACTATATTATTTTCATTTTATGTATTATTTAAAAAGGTATTAAAGTTATCCTCAATTGTCTTTTCTTAGCAAGTATTTATAGTTATATTACACATAATATAAATTTAAAAAAATTAGCCTCTTGAATGACGATATAAAACCTGTTACATTTTTAATGCCGTTAAAAAATAGTTATATGTAATTAATAATTAGGAAAGTAAGAGTAATGACATGTAAAAGCATTAGTTAGACTAATTCAAAATAATTAAAATCTCAATATAAATATCGAATACTAATAGAAAAATCATATAAAAGCAGTATTTATTAGGATGAATTCGTAAATGCTCAGTGATTAGCAACAAAAGAGAGCGCTATGAATTATGATATTGAGTGACTAAGGCCATTTTTGGAATAGATTTTGGTTTTAAAATTTGAAAATTATTTTTAAAGAACTGTTTGTTTATTGAATTGATACATTATTTTAACTTGAAATTTAAAATATAAAATTTAGAGTTCAAAAAACAATTTTTTGGGATTTAAAACAATTTTAACTTTCAGATATATTTCCATTTTCTAACTTCATTCTTTTTAATCTTCAATCAAACATGTCCCAAATGCGTAATAATTGAAATTTGGGTTCAGATTGTTAATAGATTTTGTCTCAAAATTTAAAATAAGTATGTGAATATTATTTTAAAAGTGTATTTATTTATTAAAATATTAACCTATTATTTCAAGTTCTAGCTTGAAATATGAAATTTAAAGTTTGAAATTTTATAGGTTTATGAAGTTTGTTAGCATAGCTCCATCAAACTCTTCAGTCAACGATACAAAATATCGTAATCGCTTAGATTGAATTTAGGTTAATTTAAATATAATTTAAAATAAGCAATGTCTATTTAGGCAAAGAGAATCAGATGTTTTCTTATTTAGTAATGCGAAAATAATCTTCCTCTTCTTCAATTGAAGCAATTTGCAAAGCTACTTATAAGCTGCTTGCAAAGGTACTTGTAAGCTGCTTGTAGAAACATGCGTGCTCACAAAGTTGCTCGTAAGCAGCTTGTAGAAATTTGTTTGCAAAGCTACTTGCTTGACTACACACTTCTTCAGAAAGTGGTGTATTGAATGAACATTCACGAAGTCGATTTATAACAAATTTGTATTTGTATAATTTTAGTAAGAAAGATATTTATATTAAATTAAAAAAATATAGAGTATGAGGGAGTCTTCAAGTTACTGAATGGTATTGTCTATAGGTGTGCATTCAATTTTTTGGTTTTTGATTTTGAAGAGGTGTAACCCAATCAAAATAAATTTGGTTCGCCTTAGTTTTTATCTTTTTGGTTTGTTTTTTCTCGATTTGATTATTCGATTATGCGATAATTAGAAACAAAACCAAAATTATATTTGGAATTTGAATATATATATTGAATCTCTTAAATATACCTTCTAATATATATAAATCACAAGTAAAACATAAAATACAATACTTAAGAATATATTAGATGTTCAAACATAAAATATAAACTAAATCATAATGAAAACAATAAAACACCCCCCTCTCTCTATTTCTATATATAACAATATAAATATAATTCGTTTTTTTTTCAATTTTCATTTTTTTAAAATCCGAAACCAAACCAAAAAAACAAATAAAGTAAATTATTAATTCAAAATCAAACAAAAAAGAAAATCAAAAAACCAATCTAAATTAAAATTCAGTTTGATTTGATTTAATTTTTCAATCTATGGCTAAACGGGTCCTTAATATTCCAGCAACTAACCTAAGGTCAACAGTACAAAAAGATGAAGAACTAGTGCTGGTAAAAGTTGTGATAGATGATTACAAATACAAGAAATTCCATTGTAGATATTTTGGGTGACAAAGGCAAATACTTTCCCTAAGTCAAAAGAAAAGAAAAGAAAAGAAAAGAATATATCGTGTTTATTATTATTTATATAATATAAATATTAAAATGTTTGAATTGAATGCATGCATAATATAATAACAAAATACTATAGCTAGATTTAAGCATTTACTATTAAAGTTATTTAAAAAAAATATATATGTATGTATACATCATCTCTATTTAAATATTTAAAAATAAAAAATAATATAAAGTAATAATATATACGAAATATTAGAGAAAATATTAGCTTATATGATGGTAGAAATTGTTTATTTTGATGAACTAAAATTTAAAAGTTGGTGGCAACTCGTGGATAGCAACTGGGTTGGAGATAGTGGTTGTGCAAGCTTGTAATGATTATACGTTGATCGTCAAAAACGATAAATACAGGATGCTCATGAAGGAAGTGATTAGTTAATGATGATGTTTGATGATAGCGGTACAATGGAGAGTAGTTGATGATGGATCTAACAGTGGTGATAGACAATGGTAAAAATGATTAATGATAGTAACCATAGTGATTGATCATTAGCTATTGTAATTGTATGATAAACCTATTATGAATATCGAGGAAAAGCTGTAGAAATAATTATAGCGATGATTATATAGTAACATTTATTGAAAATAGTAAAATGTTACATAAAAATATTGAAATAACTATTTTAATAATTTAAATATTGCCTGTAGTATTTATATCTTTATACCTATAAAACTAAAAAGCAATTTTAAAAAGGAATAAAATACGTTCAATAATTAAATTAGTTCAAAACATCGATTAAAGACAAATAAATAAAGTGTGCTAAGCAATATAATATAACATATTCTAATATTAGGAACATTTTTTTTATTTTTTTATTGATACAAGTCTTTTGCTTCAACTTTGTAAGGGTAATAGTTATTTTAAAGTATTTTTTTAGTACATTAATTTTTAAAATTTTGCAAATACATTTTCTTTGTTTTGTTTTCATTCTCAATTTTAGACTTGACTGCAAGATTTGTACGTAAAATTCTTTTTGTAATTGATACTTTCAATTATTGTTTTAGCAAATTCTTTTAGTATCGGATAAATAACCAAAATGTATAAAATAAAAAATAAAATATTTACAGCAAATATAAACACACATTTTGAACAACATATGATAAGTGGCAAGTTATCATCATTAAATTTTGTCAATATCAATATGATATATGATTTTAATTTAGTATTCGAATGTTACTTTTATTTATTTTTAACCACATGGACTTAGATTCTTTTGTGGTCCATGTATATATGCCTTGCAATTCCAATTCAATTGAAGTCTTAATTTAACTATGTTTTTTTTAAGGATATGTATCGTTTTAAAAGTTATATAAATTATTTTTTATCGCCTTCTTTTAAACCAATATTGATAATTATATTGTACGTATTATATAATTCGACGTGATTACTAGAATTTCTAATGTTATTATTTGAATCCAAATGTGAGCGTTATGCTTTTGGTGGACGAAACCATGTTTGGCACATATTTTTTGAAAATAATATTTTAAGATTGTTCTAAAAAAAATCATTATGTTGAATTTATTCAATATTTTAATGTCGAACTTAAAATATAACATTGAAAGTTTGAGAAACAAATTTGATTAATTCATGCATCACTTAGTTCCAAATGCATTTTTTCAATTTATACTTCAACTTTTTAAAAATCTCAATCAAACATGTCCAACTGTCCAATTATCTACTAATTGAAATTCAGGCTTAAATTATTCAAGATATTGTTTAATTTTTTTTTTTAAAACACATGAATATTATTTCAAATTAAGTATTTGTTTATTAAAATTAACTCATATTTTAATTTCAAACTTGAAATATGATTCTTTTTAGATTTACGAATTTGATAAGCAAAAATTTCGAGATATTATGACTGTTTAGACATGATTTACTTTAGTTTGATTGATATTTAAAAATTAAAACAAATAATGTTTATCATGTTAATTTAGTAGTGCAAAAGTAGTCCTTCTCTATTTTTACTACAACAGTGTATCGAACAAATATAATTCATTGTGATAAATGAAGTGAATCTATTATGTTTTAAATGAATTAGAAAGTGTAAATGTATTTTTTCCCCGACATATCCCTTCATGTAATATCAAAATGATATATTAGATGATTCTATTGATTTCTTCTCGATGCAAAATAAAGAGCTCTCTTCTGTAGGGCTCTTTTTTCTTTTTTCTGTAAATTAGGCTCAGTCAAAAAAACCAATCAAATAACTCATTTTTTACCGTGAGAGTTGATTCTCATTATTCAAAATCAATAAAACATTTATGATTCACATAAATAAAAAAATATACTTAAATGATCTCCAATTATCTTATTGAGCCAATCTTTTGATATTGGACATTCAACAACGTAACAATTGTTATTCTCAATTGCTTAATGATAAGTTGGGTAGAAAAAATATTCTCTTAAATAATTACTTATATTTCCCACAAATTAAACATGAAAATTAATATATTTTTTTAAAAATAAAATTTTAAAAGTTTTATATTCAAATGTACTTCAAATTTTAAACATTTTCCTCCTTTTTTTTCCCCACTTTTATATCAATCAATTTAAATTTATGTCCAAACGCCTAAGTAGAATAAGCTAGAGAAAGTGTGAGAAAAAGTGTGAAGGTGGAATACTCCTCTATCCAAATTAATTTTGGATTCATCCTCTCCGCACCAACCCACGGCTACTCCCATCTCAAAATACAATACATTTATTACTAATATATATAATATATTTCACACACCAAAAAAACAAATAAAGAAACCCAAACAACTCTCTCTCTCTCTCTCCTTTTCTCTCTATCTCTCTCCAGAGTGTTTTGGTCTCCGGAGAAATGGTTGCGACGAGACGAAGTGGATCTCTGCCGTCGACTGTTAAACGGTCGGCTTCCTCCTCCGATGATTCTTCCTCTAAGCGACAAAAGGTAATCTTTTTCTTCTTCAGCTCACTCTAATTTATCTGCCGTTCGGTGAATCGATTTTATTGTTTTTATGATTTTAGGTAGTAGATAATAATAATAATAATAATGCGGAGTCGTCGGAGAAACCCAAGTCTCCTCCACCGACTGAGAATCCTAAGGAGTTGTCTTCTACTGACCCGCCGGAATTCGCCGCCGTTACTGCTCCGGACGGTGAGACCACCGCCGTCCCCCCCGCAAAAGGTGACGATGCGCCTTCCGTATCCGTTGTAGCAGCACCTATCGCTGAAGGTAACTTTTTTTGAACTCATTTCTTGTGAAAGTTACTGTCTTGACTATTTGATCACGTTTGAAGTAAGTTTTTTTTTTTTCCTCTGGGGGTTTTAGGGGCAACACCTGCTATTGTTGATAAGCCGAGGAGTTCGGTGACTTTGAGGAAGCTGAATCAAGGTTCGGAAACAACATCGCCTTGGTGTAGGCTTATATCAGAGTTTCCACAGGTGAACTTTGTTGGTTCAAGATTTTTTTTTTTTGTCTTGGTCGGAGTTTATGTTTTGTTATTATAGATTTGTTACTGGTTTCATGTATGTGCTGCAGAATCCAACTATTCATGTTTCGGCTACAAATTTCTTGATTGGTTCTAGCAAAAATGCTCATCTTCCTATCAAGCAACAGACAGTTAGTGCAACCTTATGTTCAATAAGGCTTACACAGGTATTGCTTAAATTTCTTGTCTTTACCCTGATTGTATTCTCAAATTTTGTTGCCATCTGCCCATGGTTTTAAGACTATTCCTTGTGCCAGTGATGGTATTAATAGAATGATTTGGGAAAAAAAGGAAAAAGCTTCTTTTGGCATTTTGGATTTCTTTCTGCCCTTCTTTGTCAGTTCACACACTGTTTCTTTCCGAGATTGCAATAAGAACAATTCTGTAGCAGTAGCACTGTCTAACTTGGCATGGACCAGCCATTTTTCATGGATCACTGGTGCTAGACTGTAAACAGCTATCAACCATGTTGATTAAAGTCCACATTCCTGGTCTGAAATTTTATTGAAAAGTTTCAGACAATTCTTTGCACAGTTCATACGTTGGCTGAAACTGTGCTTAATTATTTGGAATAGAAAATCTTTGGGTGAGCTCAGAGGGTTTGCCAATACTTGGCTTTGAACCACTGCATATGAAAATTCACTGCTTGGAACAACTACATCTGTGCCCAATTTTTTTTTTTTTCTTTTTGTTCTGGAGATGAACTTCATACTGTGTATATGAAGTATGAGTACTCATTGTTTGTGGAAATGATCAGCACGAAGGAAATTGGGTTGCTGTGCTTGAGAGCAGGGGCAAAGGATCTGTGCAAGTTAATGGAAAGACAGTTCGGAGAAGTACTAGTTGCATCCTCAATTCAGGCGATGAGCTTGTTTTTGGTGTTACAGGGAGTCATGCTTATGTATCCTTAAAGTTACTTCTAAATTTCCTACATCTCTTGATTTTTATGTAAAAATCACATTCAAAATAAATTTAAATTCCTAGTTTCCTACCTCTTGTTATTGTTCAGATTTTTTTTTGGGTTTTGTTTCTGTTTTTCGTTTTCGGCCACATAATTTGTAGGAATATCCTTAACCTTTTTCTTGTATAGATATTTGAGCAGCTGCCATATGAGCTTGGAGTTAAGTCACCTCCTTCAGATGCTAGGACCAGTGCAGGAAAATTGCTGCGCGTTGAGAGAAGAGCAGGAGATGCGTCAGCTGTAGCAGGTGCTTCTATTTTGGCATCGCTTTCAAGCCTGCGGCAAGACCCATCGCGTTTGAAACCTACGTCTCAAGTTAGTGGGAATGAGCTGCCTTCATCCCCTGTTATTCATGAAGATGAGCTTGATGGCCTCGAAGTCGATTCAGCTGCAAATGTTGGCAGCAGCAGTGCTGCTGATGTTTCATTGACTAGCAAGATTCCCCCTCTTGATGGAAACCTGAACGCTAGCAGAGAGGCAGGCAACGTAAAGTGCCCGACTGATTTATTTCTTTTTGGTTTTTTATTATGGGTGCGAGCCCACTGATATGTGAGATGAACTAATTAGAATTATATATGGACAGATACCGGAGGAAAGAGAGTGGACCAGAGATTCAATGCCGGTTTCCGCAGCAGGGGTGTCTCTGAGATGTGCAGTATTTAAAGAAGAGATTCATGCTGCAATAGTTGATGGACAACAACTAGATGTTTCATTTGATAGCTTCCCATATTACTTGAGGTATTCCCCAAGACCACAACACATTATCCCATTTACATCGTATACGTAATATACAACTGGTTTATATGCTATATGTTCTGTTTGAGTTGAAAGGTATTTATGAGTGTATTTTGTAGTTTCTTGTTCATGTTTTCACTTGAATGAAGCAGGTTTTGCTTTAAGCCCCAGGGACTTATGTATTCCTGAATGACGTTAACGTGTTACAACTTATGCCAATTTGTTATGAGAGTCATAATCATATCTTATTTGTGAAGTTCCAATATTGCACCTTAGTCCTTACATACTACCTACACACTCTTTCAAGAAAGCTGTTTTTATTTCCCTTGCTTTGGACAATTGCCATGTCAAAAAATTTGTGCATTAGCTTATGTGGCAAAAACAGTATTCCTTGAATGTATAATGCTACTGCTAGAAAGGAAAAAACGGCTTAATTAATCTTTGTTCTGAAATTTAAAATTCAAAATATAATTGTACATGTCCTCAATGCGTTTCTTTCAAAAGTTTATGCTTATTTGGGAGTTAAAAGTTTATCATTAGAAAGAAGTTTGTTGACAGTTAGGAGGTTGAGTTAGGGGATACAGTTATTTAGTAGGTATTTGGACAATATTTAAGTTGAAGTTTGTCCAGCCGTCCAGTGACAAGGCAGATTTGGTCCTAGTTTTTTGACCTATTAAGTATAGCTTCCACTATGCCTAACTTAGTAAGGAACTTTTGATCAGCTGGGATGTTGGGGGAACAATACGAAAACCTCTAAGAAGGATATGGAACATAATTCCTGCTCGTCTTGTTGGGTGGTGTGGAAGGAAAGGATTACGAGATGTTTCGAAAGGAAAGTAGATGCTATACCGAAGATCAAATTCAGATATTATGGCTTTTGACTTTTTGGTGCAACCTGCAGGATGTCAAAGATGAAAATAGCATGCTCATTGTTTCTCTACAGGATATCAGGAATAGTACTTTGTACAGAATGAGTTCATCTTTTTTTTTTTTCTTTTTTGTGTATTGGAGGATTTTTGTGTTTCTAATGTCCTGGCACGTTCTTAGTGCTAGGCTGTTTATTATTTTCTTATTCAGTAATATAATCAATATCAATATTTACCTGTTAAGAAAGAAGAAGTTGAAGTTGAAAAACAAGTCTATTTGTGGTAAGTTGGGAAAAGGTTTGGGGAATTTATTGAAGGTAAATGGTAATACAACTTATTTTAACCTACAAGCAATAGTATGGGCTGCAACATGTAGTCCCCTCTTTCTTTTAACCCAGAATTGTGGGGGTGTGGGAGGACAGGTGTATCATCATTTTTCTGTGTGAAATATCATATAATTGTTTTTTTCTCCACTACCAAAATAACCTTGCAAATTTTTAAGCAGCATGAAGCCCTGTTCTCCAATAAAGGTTGGGAATTCATCTACTGATTTTTATGTCTGTCTTATATGTGATGAAAGGTCAAACTCCAAAATGTGATTTCTTTCAAGTGGCCTGAATGCAGTAAGTGCATCACTAGAGTTATTAACTACGCTTCTCATTTTAGTTGCTAAAAGAATGTGTTTAATTTCTGGTCCTTACTGTGAGCGAGTGAGCGTTGTAGTGCTAAAAATTCTGTTGGCTATTTACCAGGATTAATTTTGCCTTATTTTTGTTCTTAATTGGTTTAGCAATCCCATACTTAACATTATTATATAGTCGATATATCCAACCACCATGATTAGTGAAGATTCATTCGATATTTGATCTTACAGTGAGAACACAAAGAATGTGCTGATTGCGGCTTCATATATACACTTAAAGCATAAAGAACAAGTAAAATATACTTCTGAGCTATCCACTATCAACCCAAGGATTCTTCTCTCAGGCCCTGCAGGTAAGTCGCTTTCCTTAGTAACTTTTTATGAAAAGCTTCTTATGAATTGTTTGTCTCGTAGAATTTTGGTAGTAAATTTTAATATTTGCGTATTAACCACTTATGCTTTTGTATAGCAGGATCTGAGATTTATCAGGAGATGCTGGCAAAGGCACTTGCTCATTATTATGGAGCTAAATTGCTCATCTTTGATAGCCATTCCTTTTTGGGTGTAAGACAATATTCATGTTATTTATTTTTTTGAGGGTGGATTGCATGATACCTTGTCATGATTTTCTTAGTCGTGTTTGACCTCCCTTGCTTTTGAAATACTTTGATTCCTATATCCTACCTTTTTCACGTCAACTTTTTGTATGATTGCTTGCTTTGCCGCTTGTCCTGGACAACATTGTTGGTATTTATGGGCCTCTTTCTGGATCTCTACTTATGGAACAGAACCAATATTATCTGTTGGTTTGGTCACTGAAAGGACAGTTAGCCAGGTGGACATATTGGACGATATGCGAGTAACATCAAAATTTGGAGAAATTCTCTTTTCTCCAAGTGTGTTGTGGAGGGGGAATTTCACACGTCTCCCTAATTTGCAATAGTGGGAATCTGTGCTCTATTTCTTATTTTCTAGTTACTAGAATCATCAAACTAAAATTTTTATGTTTGGTTTTGTCACACTCTTCCCCCTTTACTGCTCTTAAGTTGTTATGTTCTCTCTCAACTTATGGATTGCTATCTTGTCATTCAGGGTCTATCAGCAAAGGAGGCTGAATTACTAAAAGAGGGATGCAGTGCACATAAGATGTCTGCTAACTCCAAGCAGATTCCTGGAGAACCTGACTTGCCTAAAGGCAATGAGTCATCATCTGGTCAAGTAACTAATGCTAACACACTGACTGATCCTTTGGGTTTGGAAGCACACCCAAAGATGGAGAGTGGCAATGTACCATCTTTAGCCGGGACATCAAAGAATACCTTGTTCAAGATAGGTATTGCCATTGGGTTCGAATATTTATCAATTGTTACTGCATCTAGTTTTTTTTTTTCTTTTTTTCGATTTGACTATATAAGCATTCTACAGTTTCTTTTGCTCTTTTACCTTAGTAACCAATGTTGGTAATATTTAGGTGATAAAGTGAGGTTCATTGGTTCTGCTTCTGGTGGTTTATATTCTAACTCCACCAGGTAAGTTCTAGAGAACACTTTCTCCTTTAGACCTTCTACTATTTACTCTTTCGGGACCCAAAATGAGTTGTATTATCCACTATCTGATGTTATGTTATAGTTCTTTTTTGATATTGTATTTGTTCTCTTTTCTGAAACTTTTTTCTTTATTTTTGAATTTGGATGCATTTGAAAATGATGTACTACTTTTGCTCACAGCAGTAAAACTATTATGGTTATCAAGAGATAGATATCAACCACAAATAAATTAAAGGTAGAACAACTTGTTTATGTCTAGATATTAGGAGTGGAATGGAGGAGAAGAAGAGCAATATGGTTTTCAATCCTTGTTTTTAGTAGCCCATTTGACTAAGCATCTAGGAGGCCAAAAAGTACTTCTTCTGGGGATTTGAAGTTGTTTGGCCAAAATAAAAAGTGCCTTTGAGCAGCAATAGAAGCAGCTTTTTTGTAGTTGTGGAGAAGATATAGATTTCTGCTTCTTCCAAGACAAGAAGCAGAAATTTAATCCTTTCTAGACAAAAATCCTTACCAAACATCTACAATCTTTAAAAAATTTCCTTACCCAAAATTCATATTTACCAAAATCCAAATATCTCTGATTAATTTAACCAATATATTTCTCAAATATAAATACAAACCTCTTCTTTTCTTCCTTTTTTTGCTTGAAAATATTTATATTGATCAAAAGCCTTAAGGTATATTTTCATTTATGTTTTAAATTTTAACTAAATAAAAAAAAAAAAAACTTAATTAAAGTCTTGCACAAAAAATATTAAAATTGTTTCCCTATTTAATAATATTAAGTACAAATGAATCTTAATGCTGTTTTTTTGTAATTTAATACTCAGAAGCACTTGTTGAAAGATTGGTCAAACACAATCAGTTTACCTGAAGTACTTTTCTGCAAGTTATTTTGACTAAAGTGCTTTTCAGAATAAGCTTTGGAAGTTTGACCAAACAGGCTCCAGGCCCATTTGTTTTTTTGAGACAAGGGTAACTTTGTATTCACACCAAAAAATTCATCATCCCAAAAAATGATGAATTGGAAACTTACATCCCACCCATGGGTATACTTTACAAGTTTCCTTTAAAATCAACTAAATCTACTATATCCCCTACAAGATTCTGTTTACACCAAAAAAACAAAAGGCTTATACAGTTCATTCTAATCTTCTGTAAGTTAGTCTTTTGTCCCTCAAAACTTCTTAAATTTCTTTCTTTCCAGAGGGTCCAC
>JAJOOH010021801.1:0-27209 GCA_029582605.1 Solanum gracilifrons | reverse complement strand
TATATAGATTGAAAATTAGAAGAGAAGTGAAAATAAAGTTTTAACTTGGTACAATTTTACATAGTAAGCTAGTAGGTTGACACGTGTAATAACAAAAACTCTCAACGCTTGACACGACTCATTGCTCTTTTTAACTATAGCGGCACCTACTTAGCTGTTACAATTACATTATTTATATTGGTGTTGGATTAATTAAAATTTACGTGAAATATATAGAATTAATTTGGATATTACACTTTCTATCAAAGATTTTGTATATTTAAAGCTATAAATCTAAAAATTTTAGTTATGAAAAAACAGTCTCATCCATTGTCTCATCTTTTTATGAAAGCATTCTTTTTTTAAAAATAAATATTTTTAAATCCTGAGAATTTTGACCAAATAAATTATAAATTTGAAATTTTTTAAGGGGAAAAAGGACAAATATACCCAAAAACTATCGTAAATGGTATGTAGATATCCTCCGTTATACTTTTGGGACATTGGTGCCCCTACCGTCCAAAAACTAAAGCATATATACCCTTTATACTAATGGACATACGCGATCATAATCTTATCCACCAACCCGATATTTATTAAATATCTGATCGATGGATAAGATTGTGCCACGTGTCCCTATTTAGTCTTCCGTTAGAGTGAAGGGTATATATGCTTTGGTTTTTGAACGGCAAAATTATCAATGTCCCAAAAGTACGGAAGATATCTGCATACCATTTATGTCAGTTCAGAGATATATTTATCCGTTTTTCCTTTTTTAATTAAAGGCAAGGATTGCATTTATTCGTATATGCACAGTACTAAGCCTCTAGGTTGCTAAATGAGGTGGGGAGGGGTGGTTCAAGGTTGAAATGGTCAAGAATGAGAATAGGGGATATTAAATGGAAAGAGAAAAAACAATAAATTCGAAATATCACTTATTTTATTTTTTTATTATGTAACTTGTAAGTCATTTTCTTTCTATTTTAAAGGAATTTATTTTTCTAATCATACATAAAAAAAAAAATTAAAAATATTCTCTACCATACCAACCACTAGTAACTTCAAATTTTGAATTTGAATATTAGAGCTTGAGGATACTTTTGCAAGAGGTATACTCCCATTCATCACTTGCTTCTTCTAAATATATGTGTGTTACTACTTACAAAAATTGGAAACTTGTTACAATTAGTCCTCTCATGCTCACTTCATTACTTTGGAACTTTCACAAGTTCAGAAAAATACAAGTAAAGAAGACTAGGTCTTATCTTACGAATTTTAATGAGATTGGACGCTTGTATTATTACTAGCAAGTATATAAAAAAACAATAACTTGAAAGACTCAAATACTCTATGATTGTCACAATATTTTAAAAATATATCATTTATTTTTAAATTGACAAAAAAAAAGATATCACATAAATTCAAACAAACTAAAATAATTTTTTATTGCTCACAAGTCCTGAGTTTTTTTATTGTGCAGGGATCTCTAGTTCCAAGATACTACAAATTGTTGTTTTTTTTTTTTTGCAGTTTTGTGGAGTGGAGTGGAGTACCACTTTAAATTGGACACTCACGAATGACGCATAACGTATGTCTTGCCCAATTTAATTATGTGACTAGGTTCATACTCATACATTTGTGTATAAATAATTTATTTATAAAATTATTGGGTACATGTAAAATTCGTACTATCTCCACCCTTAGTTAGAGTATTTTAGAGACAAATTTTAAATATTTGAAATGTAAATTCAGTGATATTATACGTGAAGTTATGTGAAAGTGAAGTTTGATGCTCAGACAACCCCAAAGGAGAATGTTTCAAGTATATGGAATCTTAATTCAAGATAATAGGGAGATCAACTATGAGGTGGCATATCGTATTGGTGTGGAATAGGTGAAATGGAGGTTCATTTTTGGAGTGTTGTGTGATAAGAAGGTATCGCCAAAACTTAAATGTAAGTTTCATAGAGTGATGGATAGATCGATTATGTTGCATGAGATGGAATGTTAGCCATTTAAAAACTCTTATGTTCAGAAGATGAAAGCTGCATAAATGAAGATGCTAAAGTGGAAGTGTGATATATTAGGAGAGATAAGATTATAAATAAATATGCCTATAGGGCAAGGTGGGAGTGAAACTGATAAGGGAAGCGAAACTAACATGGTTTGAACATGTGTAAAGGACAAGTGTAAATGCCACAATGAACAGGTGTGAGAGGTTGATAATTTGCGCTTCAGGAGATCAAGTACTGCACATTGAGTAAGTATCGAGGAAAAATAATTAAACAAAATATGACGCATCTTAAACTTATCGAGGAAAGTGAATAAGTATTATTTGTATTTTTTATTAAAAATATTAAAACATTATTTATCTACACAAAATTATCTCATTTTCGTCAAATGTCTCTTTAGTAGTAACTCTTCATAAAAAAATGTTATTTTGTATTACTCATGTTTAAATTTACTTTTTTTCTTGAACTAAAGTCCAATCAATAAATATTATACTTTTTAAATATAACTTTGTGATAATGTAATATACTTTTGTTATAAACTTTTGATAAGATTATATAGAGAATTAAAATAATTTTAACAGTTTCCACGACTTATGACTTATGAGATCTTTTTATGTTTATAAATGAAAAATACAAATTAAAAATCAAAATTTCGTGTAGTATAGTTTGTTATTTAAGATTACATTTCTCTATATTTTCACTCAATTTCTTGCCCCTCCCAATATTCAACAATTGAAAGACTATAAAGCCCCTGATAATTAGCAGTAAACACCAGAAACTGAGCTTCAGAAAAAGACATAAAGCTATATTTATTTATTAGCATAGAGTTTTGAGTTCTCCTTCTAATTCTCTTCAAGTTTATGTTGTTTTGTTAAATTTGCAATTATTCTTTCTTAATTTTCACTATCAAAAATTGGGATTGCTTGTTGCTTTATTACTTCTCTTTATTTGTATTATATTGGATTTCTTCTACTGGTTTTCTGTCTTATTTGACATAAAACAATTGCTCTATATAGTATTTGATGAATTGTAATTTTTAGTATTGTGATAAAATGATGTTCACATCGTTATGGATCGTGATTGGATGATTGAGATTCCCCTGTTCTTAATTAGAGGCCTTAATTCGAATTAATAAATAAAAAGATGATGTTCAATATTTTGTAGTTACTCTTGAGCTTCAAAGTTTTCTAAAAATATTTGGGGCTTTTGCATGTATGAAATGCTAATTTGATTTTTTAAGTTTTATTTAGTATAGAATAATGGTGAATTTGCTTTGTTGAAGGTTAATTTGGACTAGTAAGACCAACTGATTGGATTGAGGTTTTCAAATTTGTATCTCGGGTTAGAAGCAGATACAGGATTTAAACTTGATGCTTTCTAACTTTTGAGGTTCTTAACCTTAACACATTGTATTTGTAATTGTTAATATTGTGTGTTTTGTATCGAAAATACTGAGTTCAGTTGAACCCAGAAAAAGAGAAGAAGAAGAAGAAAAAAAGATACACTCATACACTAAGTTTAGTGATTTTTTTCATTTATCCTAGCTAGTTTTGGTGGACAAAGTTACCAGATACCTATTGTTGATAGGAGCTGACAAGTATCTCGTGTTATTAATTGAGGAATTCATAAGCTTACCCGTACACTACGGTTATAAAAAAAGGAAGGGGTAGAAGATTAATTTGGTTTACTAAGCTCAAGTTTCTGTCAAGGCTTCATGGTTGAGTTTTTTTTCTTTCTTGACATATCTGTAATAGTGTTCGGTATCTAACATTACACAATGCACTAGTGCAGCACCAGCTATGAGCTACTCAACAACAGTATAACACGAGAATGGTAAACGTCTATTGATTAACATTGAGCTATTACGCAGCTTTTAGGGAATGTAAATAGCAGAAAGCAATAGAGTTACTGAGGGACGAAGGAAAGAAGAATGTGTTTTTGAGCTTATAGGGAAATGAAGAACGACATTCAATTTCTATGGATCTTAGGTGCTTGAATTGAACATTGTATATCGTTCAAAATGACCTTATCCGCTTTTGTGTTGTTCAAAATAGAAATAGAAACCTCAATAAGTTATGTATTATCATGTAGTATTGACTGATGCACCGAGTATTTATACAGGTCGTAGGCTGGAGCTGAACCTGTTGTTCCTCGTTATCCTGCTAAACTGTCAATAGAGGACTTGAGTCGATACTTTCACTAGACCAGCAGACATTGCAAATGCAAATTATGCCCCGTGGATGGTTTACTTGCCAATTGGTGGATGAATCAGGAAGTGATTCCCTTCTATATTACTGAAGACACTATGTCCATTTCGCGTTACCAAACCATTATCGGAGCCTTGGGTAGGTTCTGGTAAATGATTCTCATTTTCTCAATTAAATTCATCCAATGAAGTAGTAGTTATTTACATCTTTGGTGTGGTCTCACTTCAAACTGGATCTTTGGTTGCCTTCTCTACATAAACATTAAACGTAAAGTGCATTGTTTTCGTAGAATGGAGTGATGATTGGCATCTCCTCAGACAGGGACGGGAACAGCCTTTAGGCTAACCTGTTACCAGATACATCTGGTTAAGGCTACTCACTTCGGTGGATCTTACCTAATTCTTTTGGTTATCAAAAATGTAAAGTGCGCTCTCTCATTGACATAAGTAATCCTGCCAAAACCTCACAGTTTGGTTAGTTTCTAGTTGATAGTAAAGTTTGGTTCCTTGGTCCCATAGAGTTACCCAAATCTGTATTGGTGAGAGATAGCAGGTACTCTTAAGTGCTGAACACCACCATTATTCGACAAAATTGGGAGTCTGATTCTATCATCTAGAAGCTGATTCGGAACTTGTGCTTATATGAATGTGATATTTTCTGACCCCTTTTGTCCTCCATATGTTGGCAAGATAATCTACGATAGGTGGTCATCGTTTACCAACCGTTGTAGACTAACAATTAAGTGCTTAATTCTTGATTTTTGATGAAATTTGGCCTCACAAGTAATGTGGAATGCAAAAGATAGAACATGGTTAGTTTTTATACAACTTATAGTTATAGATCAAGATTATAATAAGAGATTTATAAGTATGCAATATAATCAATAAACATTTGGTGGCCTTTATATACTTCTTCCTCCTTCACTACATCAAAAAAATCATGCTCAGAAAGCACTATATATAAATCTCTCAATTCATACTTCTCTTTCACCATGTCTTGTAAACCTTCGTTTTCTTTTTTAGTTGTCCCGATACTTTGACATTAATCACGTCTGCATCTTCTACGGAACACACAACGAATTGGTTGAGTCCTAATGCTGGTGATGTAAAAGATGTTTTCGGTTGAGAACTTATAACAGAAATGGTTATAAAGTCTACGAAAAAGGGGTGTGACAGTCAGGAGGTAAATTTAGGTGTATAGAGTGGTGTGTCCTCTCCAAGCAAAAGAGACTTTAAGATGGCTTCACAGACCGCGGTATCATAGATCAACAAATGTCCACCATCGTGAACTTCGTGATATTGAATCCAAGGTAACCTTTCTGAGACATGTCTTTGTAGATTCAGATTAATAAATCTGTCTTCACACCCGTGCCAGATGTGAACAGGACGTTTATCGTTTTCAGGGAAAGGATTGCTAAGCTCCAAAGGATCAAAATCCCATTTACTAAACGCCACAAGGAAGTCACTTCGGAGGTTGTTGAAAACACTTCTGCTCTTTAGCTTGTCCTGCAGATGGAAAACGTAGAAGTTAAAATAACACTACAAATGGTGAGCCGGACTCTACTTGCTTGGGATTAAGACGTAGTTACTGTTATTGACCTTACCGCGGTAAGAAATTGAAATCCAGGTGCATTCTTCAAAAGTTCCAAGTCCTTGTCCGTAAAGTATGTAGGTTTTGTACTATCGGTAGAAGAGGACTGAGACGTTTTTCGGATCATCCACCAATGCAATAACTTAGGTGCATATCTTGCAACCAAAGTCATCCTTTTGTACCACTTCTTCCGTTCATCGTCCTTTAATACAGATTCCGGTAGAGAAGGCCATTGGTAATTGACAATGGGAACCACAAATGCCACCCCTGCTAACCTACCAAGTTCGGAAAAAAAGAAGACATGAATTTACAACAACAACAAACAAACCCGGAGGGTGGTGCATACGTAGCCTTACACTTACCTTGTGAAGATAGAGAGACTATTTCTCATAGACCCTCGACTCAAGCAAAGACATGAATTTACAACAACAACAACAAACCCAGTGTAATCTCACAAGTGGGGTCTGGGGAAGGTGGTGTGTACGTAGCCTTACTCATACACCTTGTGAAGATAGAGAGACTGTTTCTGATAGAAACTCAACTCAAGCTTTTGACATTTTGTTCATTCAAGTTTCATGTTATCTCTTTATCGATCACAATAAAAGCATGATACGATGATTCGATGAATGTTACCTATGTGATAAGTGTTTGATGCAACTCCAGGTTGGGTAAGATCCCATGGAGAAACCAATTATGTGAAATTTGGATCCCAATTCCAAGTGATTTGCTAGTTCTTCAATATCTGATGCTTCACTCCTTAACGATCGTTTCAGATTAGGATCACTTCCTCCATATCCAGCTCGATCGAATTGAACGATATACACTCCCATCGTGTTCATAAGTTCCTGTCGAAAATTCTCAAAAAATTAACTAGATATATCGAACACGTTGGATTATGACTCGTTTGTTGACTTGACCAAATAAGTTGAACAAGAAATGATCCATCAAACTATTGGATCAAAATAGTTTCAACTCAAACTCAAATATACTAAAATCGAAAATTTAAGAGAAAAAAAACATATACTATACACTTTCCTTTTAATTTCCTTTAAGAAAAATAAAAAAGAAGGAAAAATTGGGTTATATTGGGCGGGTTGAACTATAACTCATTCATTCAGGCAAATTTTGAGTGAGTTGAGTCATGACTCCATTGTTGATTTGACTTGTTTTTCGTTCAAATTTAATTGAACCCACACATGGAAAACACAATTGCATAAATTTGGAATAATTTAAGAGAAAAAAACATACACTTTCCACTTCTTCCTTTTTCTTTTAAAAAAGAAAATTTGGGTTGTAGTGGTCCTATTGAATTATAATTCATTTATTCAATACACATGATCTTCACCCAATTCTAACGAATTGATTCATGACCCATTGTTTAATTTCACCTGTTTTCTATTCAAATTCAATTCAATCCGTCTATTTGACAATTCTGTTTCACAACCTATCAAGAAGTTATGTTGAATTATGACTTGTTTATGATCTTTCACCCAAATAATAAATTTCGAGCGAATTGAGTTATGACCCACTCAAATTTAATTCAATATGCCATCTAACAATTATGCTCCACAACATATCAAGAAGTTATGTTGAATTATGACTTTATGATCATTCACCAAAATAATAAATTTCGAGCGAATTGAATCATGACCCACGTAAATTTAATTCAACCCGTCCATTTAACAATTCTGTTCAACAGCATATAAAGAAGTTATGTTAGATAATAATTTACCTGGGGTGCAAGAAAATCCCTTTCTTTGGAGCTGTCAAATCCATGAATAAATATAATTCTGTAATTTGATTTTTCCTTTGGAACACCTCTTTCTTTGTAAGACAATTTTCTTCCATCAATTAATTTGAAATTTGTTGAACTATTAGGTTTAGTTTCTGCAGAAACCATTATGAAAAAAAAATGAAAGAAAAAAATATATAAATGAGAGTTGTTTTTTTTTTCCTTAGAGATCTGTTCATAATTTTATACGAGAAAAAACAACTCTTTTTTGGTCAACCTTTTGGCCCCTTTTTAACAAAGAAAGTTCCTTTTGTAAAAGTCTAAAAATACTACTCCTTTTTTGTCCCTATATATGTGGTATCAGGTAAGGTAATGCTCGAATTTCGAGATTTAATTTATTTTTAAATTTATATCTCATTTTTAAAAATAATTGTGATGTTCGAATCAGCTTTTTCGCACCTTGATTAATTTGTCCATCAAAATTAAAAAAATATGACAAATAGTAAGAATTACCTAGCGTAATTTGTATGCTGAGAAAGAGATAATATTATTGTTGTTTTTGAATTTCAAAGGTTAAAACTTTTTAATTTTGATCGTGAATCTGTATATAATTTTTTAAGCTTTTTAAAAATGAAAATCTATGATAAATTTTTTTTAGTCTGTCCCAAAAAAATTGTGGAAATAATTTAATTTAAAATATATATTTCAAAAGTCTTCCTTTTTTCTAAAATTTTGTGCTTGATAAAATTGTGCTATATTAAAATGAAAAAATAATACTATAAATTATAATAATTATTTTTTATTATATTATGGTTGAGGGGGTGGGTATGGATTCCTTGAAAAGGAAACTTCATATTTATTTTTTTGAGGTAGGGTTGGTAAGGAGATTTTTTGGGCCACCAACTAATTCAATAAATTTTGCTTTAAAATGTTTGGAGAAAATTACGGCGCAGAATATTGCTATTTACTACATGAGGAAAATATGTGCATAATCTTGAAATATACAAAATTAAAATTGAAATTAAGTTAAAAAAAAAAATGAAAATAGACCATTTCTTTTTTCCCAATAATTTAGCTATTCTAGTTGTGGAAATTTTATTGTGCTATATTTACGGTTGTTTGACCTGTATATTTACGTAAGAATCTTTTTTAAAAATATATATATTTTTTACTTGTTTTAATAGATTAGTGTTGCTTGGAAGTTCGTTTAAGGGAGAATTTATTGTATTAAATTAATTTTATTAATTGTACTCTGGAAATCTAAATTTGATCACTAGTATTTTATATAGGTTTTTTTCCATTCAATATTGATATTAGAGCCTTGATTAATTTAAATTTGTGTATTGCGAGACTTATTATTTTGAATAAGCTCGAATTCAAGATCTTTTAAGTAAAAATAGAAGAATCTCATTCATCCTGCTACGATCTATGTTGATTATTTTGTTCTTTTCTAAGACAATGAAGCAGTTATTTTATTTAAAGAAAACATAAACATCATTTCTTCTGTATACCCTAACTTATTTTTTAATGTTTCCAATATTTTATGAAAGTACATGAAAAACTTGAAGACTTGAGTCAATCCCCTTTGGTTATAATATGATAGTAAAAGAATTCTAAAATTATAGGGAACTAAACAGGATAATAACCAGTACTATAAAATAATATTTTTTTTCATTGATATTTCTTTTTTAAAGAGAAAAACGTTATTATTTTCAGAGATTTAATTTAAATTGTATTGGTGAGAAAAGAAAATTGTTCAATGATTATTTTCTGAATTTAATTGGGAATTTATTTTTCACCGTGTATTTTTCCAATGAACTGATTCGATATAGAAATAAGGTGGAAAATTCATATTTCAAATACGAATTTCTCATTGCTTCATGACCGAAAAAGCCTCTGTATCTAGTAGTGAACCAAATGTAGAAAGAAAACTGTTATATGCTTTAATATGCATTTATTAATAATTCATTATATAAAATATAATGATAAATTATACTAAATATCCTTGTAATATGACTCAACTTCAAATATACCCTATATTTTAAAATAAAATAATTACATATCATTTATAAAAATTCTACAAAAGATTAGGTTTAATAATATTATTATTTTACAAGGTTATTAAAGTGGTTAGATTTGAAAAGTACTGGGCATACATATAGCTATAATTAATACATTAAAATAGAATAAGTAAAAGACAAATTAAAACTAATAATAGAAATTAGTAAAATTTAATTTTATGAAAATTAAAGAAAGAGCATAATCATTTCTATTAAATTTTTTAATTCATGCCTTTGATTTTAATTTTCTCTAGAAACATGTATATTTCAAACAAATCAAATAGAAAATAATCACAAATTATTTCATAATATATACTATTAATTACTAGTAATAACTTTTATACATTTTGAACATTCTATATGTATTTTTCTAAAAGAGAGTTATACAGGAAATTCTCAAATTTTAATTTTTTTTAATTATTTTTTACTTCCCCCCTTCAAATATTTAAATTTACTTAATTGGATGAATATTCATTTGCGTAAAATTTACATTATATAAGGGGTTTAGTTATTAATTTCAAAAAGTAAGGAATAACATCGTTATACATGTTATTAAAATTAGAATGTATAAGAATGTATAAATATTAAAATTAGAAATACAAAGAGTATATTTACTATCATATCTAAAAATATTTAAAAAATCAATCTCAAGTAAAGCACGAAAATATGGAAATTATGTTCTTTTTTGTCATTTTTGGTTTCCAACTTTGACTATAAATACAAAATTTGGAATAAAAGTTACTGAATTTCCGAAAATCCTCTTAATAGAGGTGTTTACTAGTAATTTATTAAAACTAAAAATGTGGTTAGAATACTCCATTATTTAGCCACGTTCCAGTGCAATATGCTTTCATTATTCTTGAGTTTTTTTGTTTTTTTTGTTTTGGTTGAATTATTATTCTAGAGCTTTGTGCACATGAAATGTGGTGGACAATATTACAATATATTATATTACATGTTGATTGTGCATAATAATTTACTTTTAGGCCAATGAAAACATGTGATTTGATTCTTTTTATTATTATTTTTCTGTTTTTTCTCCTAACATCACTATTTTCATAAAGTTAATAAGTCGATTAATAAGACAGGAACTCAACCTTAAAGGAACGCCAAAAGCTACTATTAATAAGATAAACATTACTTCATTTTTAGTCAGAAATTTCGAAATTGAATTCTAAAAATAAAATTATCTTTTTAGTTAAAAAAAATAAATTTCATTCTTAATTTTTTTCTTTTATACCAATCTAATTAATTTTTTTCCTAAAACATTTAAATTAGATCTTTTGTCTGAATTTTTCATGTTATCATTCATTATACTAGATTCGAAGATCTAATTAAACGTGCAAAATGTGTTATTAACTCAAGAAAGTCAATAAATTAATCGCGTTAAAAAAGAGATATTGGATAATATATATAGAAAAATAAATTCTAGAAAGATATTAAGTTTAATTTCAAAGCTTACTTTAACTTTTCAACCAGCCAAAAAAGAAAAAAACGGAAAAAGCAAAACAAGGCAAATAATAGCAAATTAGCAATCTTAACTTTCAAGGAAGTTTAGACTTTTCAGACCTTCTAACCAACCCACTCCACAAATAGAAAAAAGGAAAAAATAAATAAATAATGAGCACATATATATAGTCTCTATATATAAAAATTGAAAAGCGTGGTTAACAATAATAATATATCTAGCGTAGTAACTTTAGAAGAAAATAATATTTTCTTTGTGTGTCCTTTTCAAAATTAGGAATTGTTAATATATTACTCTATTTTTTCTATCTATAATATAATTTTTTAGTGTTCTTTTTTTCTCCGTCTTTAATTAAAAAATAAAACTTTCCTATTTGCTCGTTTATTTTAGTAAATTAAGTAATATTTAATATGTTTTTCCTATATTATTTTTGTTGCTTTCTCTTTGGTTTAATTCGCCATTAGGTGGAATCAGACCGTCGGCTCTCAATTACTGCTTGATTACCTATGTCAGTTGCGTTAAGCTTTCAGTTCTGCACAAAGCACAGGTGGGCACCGCCCTTTTGAAAACTTAGTAGCAACGAGACCTGCTATATAAAATTTTAGTTGTTAAATTTAAATTTACAAAATATAATTAGTTAGGATAGTATTCATTGTACACACTTTGTAAATAATTATACACCTCATCAATTGGACTTTTTGAGTTAGAAAGATAACAACACGTCATTGTATTCTTGGTCGTAAAAATGGTGCGGGAGGACATTTTTTTTTTCTCATTTCAACGTGCGATATTCATATTTAAGGTCGATTAATATAAAATTTATGCCGAACAGGGTCCTATTTGGGAGGTAGCATTTTCGATTAAAGATTTTTACATATCAAGACTCAAATTTGAGACCTTTAATTAAAAACAAAAGACAGCTACATACACTGCACCCCATTCTTTGGTGATGGACCATTTCTTTTTAGTGTTTAATCAAAATTTGAAATATATTTGAGGAATCATCACTTTTTGATACAAAATTTAAATTTAAATAAATATAACCCTCTTTAATACGTGGAAAAATTTCAACACGCTTCACTTTTTGTTCCACTTTTAAATTTAAACCAGATGGAATTTGCCCCTGCGAGCACAGTCTTAATAATGATCGTTATAAACTATTTCGATAAAACTATATAAAAGAAACTTACAATTTTTAGTTAATTTTTAAAAAATGTTAATTATTTTTAAATTTCATATTTACTTAAACATATATAAATAAAATGAAATGCATGAAATAATATTTATCTAAGCCTAAAAGTTTATATTTGCAATTTAGGAATTTATAGTTTAAGATTAAAATTTACAATATAAATCATTATATTAGAACTTAGGATTAGGAATTTAAAATTTAATATTTAGGCTAGAGATATTATATTTTAGATCTTTAACTTTATATTTAGAATTTAAATTAAGTGTTGTTTAATATTTTCTTTAACTTTTAATATTACTTTCTTTTGCTAAATCTTATTGTTTTGTTTAATTCATTTATTGAAAGATATGTAGAATCACAAATATTAAAAAGCAAAGTCAATTATTAAAATTGTCATTATTTTTCACATAAATTACAATTAAGCACATATGTATATACTCCTAACTCTTCTAATTTAGTATAATAATAGCCATCAATTTCAATTTTGATTAATCAACGATAGGATGAATGATTAAACACGTTAGTGAACTCATTGTTTTCTTTTGGTACATTTTAATTATCATGCTTTTGTCATATACGTTTTTTTAAAAAATATCAATAAGGACTTTTTGATTATTAAATAATATTTATTTATACTCGATCGTTATTTGTCATTTCAAAAGTTCTATGCATTTCTTTTTCTGTTCAATCTTAGCTAGTAGTAATTGTTCTTAAAGACTATAACTATTTCAAATATGAGAGATAAAATCTGATTTTATAGTCCTTCACAAACTTATTTTAATTTTAGGGATAAGACACAAGTACCCTCTAGACTATGATCGAAATTCCATAGACACACCTTAACTAAACTAATATCTTATTATCTCCCGAACTCTTTTTTTTTTTTTGTGTAATTTTGTACACCTTTTGACTTACGTAGCTCACTTCATGACTCCACGTTAGTTGAGACGCTGGGAGATGTTTGAATGCACTTTAATATAATTTGATTCACTGAAATGTACATGTTTCTCAAACGTGATAGTTTCTGATGTTTTTTTCAGTGTGGGTTGCACAAATAACAATAGCTAGCCATTAGTTGGATTTCTTGGATGGGCATATGTGGCATTAATTAAGTCACCCCCTTCAAAAGGAGATAATATCTTAAATGGTCACTCAACTATCAATTTTTCTCTCAGAAAGTCACTCAACTATGAGTATTTATCTCAGAAAGTCACTCAATTATAATTTTCAATCCAAAAGTCACTCAACTATGAGTTTTTCTCTCTGAAAGTCACTCAACTATGGAAATTTTACTTACAAAGTCACTCAATTTTATTTAATTATTTTTCATTAAAATTTGCTAATATGAAATTTTATCTAAAATCCAAATTTTTAAAAATAAAAAATAACTATTTAAATTGTTTTAATAACTTGACCAACTAAAAATATAACATTAATTTATAGTTACTCAATTATGTTGTTATCTCAATTAATTATTATTTTTATACTAAATTAGACAGTAGCCCTCGTTAACAATTAACAACACTATTTGGCCAAAAATCCAAATGTCTACTGAGAATTCGTTAGTTTCTATTTGGCTAATAAAAAATTTATATTAGCAAATTTCAATTAAAAAAATCAACTAAATAGATTGAGTGACTTTGTAAGTGAAACTTTTCATGTTGAGTTGAGTGACTTTTTGAGAGAAAATCACATAGTTGAATGACTTTTGGATTAAAAATTATAGTTGAGTGACTTTCTGAGATAAAAATCCACAATTGAGTGACTTTCTGAGAGAAAAGTTCAAAGATGAGTGACCATCTAAGATATTATCTCTCTTCAAAAGTTTGTGGCAAACTAAATGGTCCTCCTGTGACTAAACCAAGGATTCAACTCAGAGATGGGAGATATTTGGCCTATAAAGAAACAGGGATTGACAAGGAGAATGCCAAGCAAAGATCATTATTGTCCATGGCTTTGATAGCTCCAAAGATGAAAACTTACCAATCTCCCAAGTATGAAAACTTTGCTAATCAAATTTTTGAATGTTCTATCATTTTTACTTTTAAAATTTAGAAATGATCCATATTCTTCTCCAATTTGAGTTTTACTCACATCTCGAATGAATTCAAGAACATATTAGAGAAGAAATTCTTATCCCCGATCGGAATGGTTTGTGACTGAACAACTATATAGTACATAGATAGACTTATGAAGATAACAATTACAATCCAAGAAGTAATAAGTACTTGACCATGTAATTGGAAATTAACCCCCAACTTGATAGAAATGTTAGTCTATTTCCACATCGGATATATCATATAACCCCTTCAGAGCATTGATGGAACATGATAGAACATTCACATTGTCTTACCCTCGGAAAAAAAATGCACTTTAATCAAGTAATTAAGAAATTTGATATTATTCCTATTAAGATTTTTTATTTCTAATAAAAGGCCGCTAGACACTTTGTCTAGTGGTAAATTTGCCAAAAAAGAAAAGAGAAGACATTTGATCATTCAATCTATTATGTATACCATTTGTATAATCAAGTTTTGAATTAACAAAAATTAACTCTTGGTTCTATGATTCTTTGGTACTTCAATATTATTCCTCTGTCTCAATTTATGTGACACTCTTTCAATTTTATCCTTAATGTCATTGAGATTTTAAACATTGGGCATGCACAGTCAAACACCGTCATATAAATTGGGATTGAGAGAGTATATTTCTTTCTACATGTTCTGATTTTATGTTCTCAGGACATCATAGAAGAGTTACAAATATAGAGGAGCTAGCTAACAAATTGCAACTAGGACCTAAGTTTTATGTGGTTGGTTTGTCCATGGGAGCCTATCCTGTTGGGGGTTGCTTATATTACACACCACACATGTATACTTTAATGTAAAATAAAATAAAAATTGTAGATAAAGTTATGTTTTCCTTTTTGGTACATGAATAAAGTTTAGTGTTCATACATAAAATTAGCCAAAGTAGGTTGGCTGGAGTTGCTCTTGTACTGGTCCATCCCTGAACTATTGGTGGAGTTGTTATCCTACTAAACTATCAAAAGAAGCTATGGAAATGATAGTTCCACAAGACAAGAGGACATTTCAAAACTTGACTGTAATAATAAAATATTGTTATAGTGAATGATTGTTATATACTTATATAGAGGCGATTGTGTTTGATTTAAATGCATTTTTGTTTTGTGGTGAAAAATTGAATCTTTGGTTGCCTTCTCTCACATTATGAACTAGAGGTTACAATTAAAATCGCTGGATCAAACTTGGGCAAGTCAAAACGGATCAAATCAATACACGGGTCATATGATCCAATTCACCCAAGGTTTGTTTGGGTTGAAATAGGCTAGGTCAAGATAAGTTAAATGACAGTTCATATCCCTAACCGCGGAGAAGATATTTATGTTTCATCTACATCTTACATGTTAAATTGTATAATCATCTTCTCTAAAAGTTTAAGTTGTTACTTAATTATATTACTTATGTCAACACGTCTCTTCAAATGGGGACTTGATTCCTTTTAATGAGTCAGACACAAGCAAATATGTTTTTCACCTTTTTAATGGCATTGAGATTTTAGTTTGAGCCTTGAGTCTCTTGCCAGCTCTGATACCATACTGAATTATGTGACTATCATATATAAAGTTTAAGTTGATAGAAAGTACAATACTTCTAATCACTTAATTATCTTACGTCTCGATATTACTATTATGAGTTTGAAATTTTTCGGTCCACCATATCTAGGAAAAGGTAACACAACAAGGCGAGTTTGAATCATTGTATTGGGACTTGATAGTAGGTTTTGGAAAATGGGAATTTGATCCAACACAAGTTTCTAATCCTTTCAAAGAGAATGAGGGAAGTGTCCATCTTTGGCAAAGGTTAAGAGGACAAAGTTGTACCAAACCAAACTCAATCAATGAAGTTCCTAATGCTAGTCACTTTTTGATTTGTGATGCTACTCTATGTGAAATCATCTCGAGGAAACTAGTGAATGAATGAGTAGAAATAGAAGACATTGTGATGAAATAATTGTAATATTCACTAAAAATCTAGTAGTAGTGAAGTTGGTTCTTGAATTTGTGGACTAATCAAATTTACGTAGTTTCTGAATATATAAATTTTGTTTAAAATTTTTGAAGATCTTATGTCGAAATTTATAATTAAAATTAGACTATTTAACTTTCGAAAAGTGAAAAGTGTCATATAAATTAAGATAGAAGAAATATGTACTATAACACAAGTGTTGTTGGTTAGGTTGATTTCCGAAATAGGGTCGAAAAGGAACATGTCAGGGTTATTGTTATCAACCAACCATTAATTAGAAGCGGCAATGCCTTTGGGTATTTATTTAAGATAATTAGAAGTTGAATGATGTATAATCGTTATAGTCACAATCTTTGAATCATAAAAGTCAAAAGGGGTTCGACATTTGTTGGCATGACATGTTCATGGGCAAGCCATAATATCAAATATTTTATCTTATATTCGGCCTTTATAATAACTAATAAGGTTCATAGAAGGACAGATAAGATGCCTCCATTCTTAATAAGACGATTCTTGTTCGAATTTTGTGTATTGAAAATAATAATTAAGAAGTGCTTCTCTCTTAATTAGATTTTACGTAATGCCAATCCAAATTAATTGAAGCCCCAACGCGAGTACCAAACACCAAATACTTATACGGTTATACCTTATCCAAATCCTTACAAGAAGCCTCATTTTCAACTATAGATTAAAACTTTAAATCCATTAATTTTGAGTGTAACACTTTTCTAAAAATGAATCCACTACCGTGATTATTACTGTTTTTTCAGAGCAAAGATGCTTATTCCATAAAATTTAGTTTTATGTACTCTACGCAATAAACATTAGTTACGAAGTTAGAGTAAATTAAAAGAGCGTAATTTGTTATAACATGTTGGATATTACAATTCGAGTCTCTACCAATTCCTCCCACAATACAAATTAATAAGGTGCATATGTGAATTACAGTAATTATGTCTCAATCTCAAACAAATTAAAAGGTACAGTATGAACTAAAATAATACTAATTTTTTCTTAAGATAATTAAAACAACCATCAAGGGGCGAGATGGATGAGATCGATCTCTCGCCCAATAGCGGAGGTTTCCAATTCAAACACTAAGAATAATAAAATTCTATTCGTAGGGAATATCCTTTAATAGACCCCACACAATACAAATTTAAATTAATCGAATCAGTAAGATTCGGTACATGAGATAAGTATATAAAATCTTTAAAGAAAAAAATCAATTTAAACTATACCTTGAACTTATTACTTGTTCTTCCATAATTGTCTCCAACAAAGGCTTCCTAAATTCTTGTCTCACCGGAAAACCTAACGGTCCGACCCCGTCCTTCTCCGGCAATCTACCCGTCGTTGCCTCATTTTCCGGTCCCGGTTTTCCAACGGAAATAATATCTTTTGTTGTTATAATGGAATTCACTTTTTTCATTGGGAACATTATATAAATGTTCCCAAACTCCAACTCTTCGTCTGCCGATAAAGCTGAAAATCTTCGGCCAACGATTAACGAGCTGGAGTTTACTAAAAAGGAATTAGGAGATTCCAACATAAGCTCAGCTGCTATTATTGGTTCATTAAATTTTTGAATTTTTCCATTTTGAAAAATAACCCTTGTTGGTCTTGAACTCATTACCCTTGGTGAAGTACCACATGAAATAAAATTCCCCATGAGAAAAAAAAATAATTATAAAAATTGGGAATAATTTGGGTTTGTTATATTTTTGAAGAGTAAAAAATTGACAAAGGATATATTCACAATACGATGAGAATCACAACCTATTTATAGTTGGTTTGGGAGAACTAACAAAATCTTACTCCCTAAATAATTAGAAGTATGATAGGTCAAAATATTTAAATTTGACTATAAATTTGGTTATGAAAATTTCAAAATATAAAGTTACATATGTAGAAGTCAACATAATAAGTGATTTAAAATATTTTAAAAAAACTTTAATAGTAATCATAGAAGATACCGATTTGACTTTCCAAACAGTAACTTGTAAAACTTAAATAGGACGGAGAGAGTATTATCGTAAAAACATTTAGTCATTTTTCGAAAGAAAACAATTTTGAAGAATAGCAATTTATATAATTTGTTTAATCAATTTAAATATATTTTTTTCAATATTAGATTAATAATTGTGTTTGGTCAATATTTTAAATTCGTTATTCCTTTATCTCAATTTATATATGTATTTGACTGAACACAAAGTTTAAGAAAAGAAAAAAGAAGGAAATTTGATAAAAACTTATAGTGTTAAATAAGTCACTGATAAATCATTTTGCTAAGAGTAAAATAGAAAGTATAAAATTAAATTATTTTTAAATAAAATAAATAAATATTTTTTGTGTAACCGCTATTATGAAACATAAATTAAGATAAAAGAAGATATACATTTATTAAGCATAAAGTTTACTATGTAAGATGCATTAATGTAGGTGGGGAATGACCTGTCAAGTCCATGGGATTGTGTTGGCAAAAAATTAAGGTAGGATTATTAGTGTGGAAGGTTTATTAACTTCTTTTTTCACTTTTTCAAAGTTTTGTTTCATTTTCATGGTGGGGTTGGGGAAAAAGATTGGTCAAATGTGTTTTATTATCAATTTGTCTTAGTGTTTGTGAAGTGATATATTCATACTAATCACCATTAACTCTAGATAAAGAATATACTACAACAAACTGTATTCCTACCACAAATTATAATTAGTTGGGTTGGTTTAGGGGCGAAAGCGAAATTAATATGGAAAGTAAAATTTTATTGAATCTCGTAATTTTGATATAACATATTAATAGTCGTAGTACTAGATCAATAACAACAATAACATATTCAGTAAAATTCTACAAGTGAGGTCTGGAAAAACAAAGTAACATAAATGGAGATACTGGGTAACGTCAAAGTAATATAAAGGTTTAGTATTGGAACAAAGAAAATAATGTTCTTTGTAATAAAATTAGAACGATACAAATAAAGTTATTATTATTGTTACAAGTATTTATGTAAGGATAATATGTACATGTTGAGAAATGATTCAAATATTTTATATTTATTACAAGAAAATCAGAAATTAGAGGTTTTTTTTTAATATTGCTAAGTTGATTAGGCATTGTTGGTGGTTGATATAGACTTGAAGTTTACACATTTTGTTTGTGCAATGGACATTTAGCCACCTATATAGGCTACTAACCATTTCACTAATCAATCAAGCCTAGAAAATGACCTTCATTTATACACACAATTACTTCCTCTTAAGTATTTCATGACATTTAATATTATTTTGTTGGACAAATAGATTAAAAAAATTCGTTGAAGGTCTATAAAAAATATCATATCTACCTCTAAAGTAATAGTAACGTCTATGTTGTTGCTGTCGTTGTTGTTGTACATTGATAAGATTATGAGTGTGTTTGACGGAGAAAAACATTTTTCGAAAATTGTTGAAGTCAAGCAAAATGCCTAACCATCAACAATATGATACTTCAAACATTTTATATAAAGTGAAAGTTAGACATTATCTAGACTTGAGTTGGACATCGCGAAATTTTTTATAATGGTAGAGGCACCACCAACAATAGTTGTGTGACCCTTTATTGATTAATTGACACTTGGATAATGAGTCTACTTCTTTACTTTTTTACCATCTCTCTCCTACTCACCCTTGTTTTCATTCATTTTCTTATATTCCTACTCCTAATAAATATTTTTTTACTCCAGTTTCTTAAGATATTGATATATTGAATAGAATTTTTTTTTTATCTCAATAGCTAAAAACGTTTTTAGGACGGAGTATTTAAAATACTCATATCATTCAATATTTTTAATAATATCAAATTAACTAAAAAATATTTAGTGTTTTCTCAATTACTAGCATCTACAAAAATAAATTAATTCAAATTTAGTTCTCCATCAAAAAAAATTAATTCTGTTTTAGTTCATATATTTATAGTCATTGTTATTTTAATTTTGTTTTAGTTCATATATTTATAGTCATTCTATTAACAGAGAGTATCAGTTATTTTTCTTAATTTAAGTTATAATTTTTTAAAATACTTAATAGAAAAATGTTGGGAAATATATATTATAAGTGAATGTACGTAAAGACACTAAGTTATAATTTTTTTAAATACTTAATAGAAAAACGTTGGGAAATATATATTATAAGCGAATGTATGTAAAGACACGAAAAATATATATGTTTAAGTTATTTTAACAGAAAATGTATTTATCAATTTTTTTTTTATCAAATGTATTAACTATTTAATTATGTTTTGAGAATTAGATATTTATTAGGAGTAAAAAAATGAAAGAAAAGAGAGATGAGCAGGAGAGAGATGGTAAAGAGGTAAAAAAGTGGACCCATTATCCAAGTGTCAACTAATTAATGGAGGGTCACGCAACTATTGTTGGTTGTGCCTCTATCATTGTAAATTTTTTCGTGTTCATATATGAATATAAATTAGATTGTTTTGGGAGATAATATTTAGGTAGGGAAAAGGGACGGATTTACCCCCGAACTTCAATAAATGGTACGTATATGCCCTCCGTTATACTTTGCGTCCACATAAGCCCCTACCGTCCAATTATAGGTACACATATACCCCTCTCACTAACGGACCCCTAATTTCTTACACGTGTCTTAATCCTATTGAACTATCCGTTTGACCCTTTTTTTAACCCATAACCCAATTATCCGCTCCATAACCAATACCCACCCAATTTCCTCTAAAAGGAATCCTAATTAAAACACCCAAATTAACACACCAAAATTCGTCCCTTTTCCACTCCAACTTTCAAGTCTCCATCAAACAATCTTGAATTTATGAATTGATCACCAAAATTTGGTACTAAAACCAATTGGCACTCATTAATCATGGCCTCCGATAACGAGTTCCCGCCACAATGAGTGACAAAACATCCAACAGAAGGATGAGATAACATCAATTGTTGCTCTGCCCATCCTGAATGAACAATGCCTTTCCCTTGTGTTCTCTCTTTGAAACCTTCCGGTAATGCCTCTTCGATTGTCTCAGCTTCAATAGGCGGTTTTAAAGCAGCGAAAAACGGATAATCAGTAAGTTCAAGTCCCAAAAACAGTTCTTGAAATTGATCTTTCTTGAGATTATATTCTCTACCAAATGCACACAAAATAACCGTCTTTTCTTGGAATTTTTCGAGCCATTTTAACCAATTTTCCTCTGTATTTGAAGTCTCTATTGGTTCGGGCAATACTGGCCCGACTAACACAACTGGTTTCTTGAACTTATGCTCAACAATTTCACAATAAGGTCCTTCTATTTCTCGAGTAGTTTTGAATGCAATGGCATCCTCGTCTTGAAAAGCCAAAAGCAAACGTTGAGTGAACGATACAGAGCCAGAACCAAAGTTACTAGAATTCTTACCCATCGAATGTAGAACTACGATTAAACGAGCTTTATGTTTGTGAAGTTTGATAGATGAATTAATCAACAGGAAAACCAGGTGGAGGTTCCATCATTTCAGCTTCTGAAGATAGATTTTCGCCACGCATAAGATAACCAACATATGATGGGGTAATAGAACAGTGACACACAGACTTAACTCGGTATTTTCGAGCAATGGATGGAACCCAATAAGCAAAATCATAGAAAATGAAATGGGGTTTGATTTCTTGAATTAAAGACTCAATCTTTGGTAATGTGATATCCAATGCTTGATAAAGAAGATTCCGACTAGGGAAAAGGGACGGATTTTGGTGTGTTAATTTGGGTGTTTTAATTATGATTCCTTTTAGAGGAAATTGGGTGGGTATTGGTTATGGGGCAGATAGTTGGGTTATGGGATAAAAAAAAGGGTCAAACGGGCAGTTCAATAGGATTAAGACACGTGTAAGAAATTAGGGGTCCGTTAGTGAGAGGGATATATGTGTACCTATAATTGGACGGCAGGGGCTTATGTGGACGCAAAGTATAACGGAGGGCATATACGTATCATTTATTAAAGTTCGGGGGTAAATCCGTCCCTTTTCCCATTTAGGTATGTTATTATTATTGTTGTTCTTTTTAGTATAATAATAAGTATTAATTTGAGATGATAAAATGTTGGACATGTATTTTTGATACTTACCTTAGATGTTATTATAAAAACTTTATTTACTAAAATAAAAATTTGAATAATGTATAAAGTTCTAAAACATTAATTGCTTTTTAGGAAAGACTTAATTTGATTCCCTCTTTTGAAGTAAAACGAAGAGAGTAGCAATGAATCCACAAGACATAGAGATATCAAATGATCATAAGGTTATCTTTCCTTTTCATCCTTTGTTCTCTTTTTTTTTTTTTTAATATATATATCTTTTTTCGTTATTTTTTTTTATTGGGATAAGGGTCTGAAAAATACCTCAACTTTGGTCGAATTTATTGTTGCGATTCTAAACTTTCATGAGGACCTATTACCTCCCTAGACTATTTAATACCGTATTTTAAACATATATATTTGCCCACGTGGACATAAAATATAATGCAAAATTAGAAATAGTAATGTGTCCACGTGGGCACATATATACCTTTAAAATACACTATTAAATAGTTCAGGGGGTAAAAAATACACTATTAAATAGTCTAGGGAGGTAATAGGTCCTCATGAAAGTTTAGTATCGCAACAGCAAATTCGATCAAAGTTGAGGTATTTTTCAGACCCTTATCCCTTTTTTATTTGGTTTCCCACTCGGTGTCCGGAGCCTACATTTGGAGCTCCGACTAAGTTCGGATCGCACACTGTAGGGCCCATTTGGGGGTGACGCTCCAAACATGATTTTCTCCATACACAAGGCTTGAACCCGAGACCTCTGGTTAAGGGTGAAACACTCCCACCAGAATTTTCTCAAGTCATATTATTATCTTTATTTTTTTCAGCATAATCTAATTTCATACTCAATTTTTTTGCTCCTTTTCCTTTTTATCGTTATTTTTCGTTTTATTTTTTATTTTATTTATTCATTTTATTTCTTCTAATTTCTTTTAATTATTTCATGTATAAAATTGATACGATGTTTGGTTGACAATTTAAAACTTCGCATAGCTAATATAAGAATAAGTTATGAGGGAATTCATGTATAATTTTACGATAACTAATACATTAATAACTAATACATACATAAAATAATACATAAATTTACTCATAAATCATAACTAATCCCTACATTATTAATATAAGTATAATTCTAACCAACTAACCATCGACCCCTTAGGTATTGGATTTTTAGGGTTTATTACATTAGCAGTTCAACAAAGTCCACATTACAAAATAATATTCATTTTTATATTTTATAAAATTTAATATATTTGTTATATACTCACTGAATATATAAAGGCAACGACTACAAAATATTTCGATTAGTTTTAATGCAAATTTATCACGACTTCAACGGTATCCACTATACAACCGCAAGATTATGCAAGCTGCTTCATTATTTCTGTAAAAATTCCGATGTTTTGATACTATCATTTAATATATTCATTACTGATATGCGGTATTTGACTGAAATTTTGTTATTTTTATCTTGAAGTTCATGCACATATGATTGACGTTAGACAAAAATGACTAAACATGACTAAAGTTCAAGCAAAAATAGTTGAATTGAGATAAACATCACTAAACTTCCAATCACATATTTAAAGTTAGATTTTTTTAAGATTAACATCAGATATTGTATATCTAAAGTTATCTCAGAGTTGGTCCATATGCAAAACATTTTAAAAAATGACTATAGTTTGGGATTAATTAGACATTTATAGCTATAGTTTGCTTAATTACGAATTATAGCGACATGTTAGGGGGAGGAGAGACTAGGATGGGGAGGAGAGAGATGAGTGAAATCTGGGAGAGAGAGGAGAAAGGTGGAAGATGTTGAATACTTGTTGTATTCGTTGTATTAGGTAATTGTATCACAAATATTACGAATACAATTGATACAACTGATTTGTATCAAAATGAATATAATTGTATTCATTTAGGAGGAGCGAGGCGAGAAAGATCGAGAGAGGCGAGCGATATCGAGAGAGGGAGGTGAGAGGCAAGTGAGATCGAGAGAGGGAGGAGAGAGGATGAATACATGTTATATTCGTTGTATCACAAATACAATTGATACAGATTACAAATTGTACAATTGATACAAATACAAGTACAATTGTCTGAATAGAATTGACTCAATTGATTTGTATCATACAACGAATATAATTGTATCAATTGTATTAACGAACACAATTTATGTCGACGAATACCATTGGCAGAATACAAATTGTCATAATACAATTGATACATAATACTTATACAGTTGATACATAATACAAAATACAAATAATACAAAATACTATTGTCATATTTATGTGTACTATTTTTGGGCTACAATTGTTGGGCTGAAGAGAAAGAGGGACGAGAGAGAGAGAGAGAGAGAGAGAGAGAGAGAGAGAGAGAGAGAGGGACGGGAGAGTGGGCAGTGGAAGGAGAGAGGCAAGGGAGAGAGGGAGAGAGAAGAGAGAATCCTATATATAACTACAAATTGTAATATTTTGAATTATAGTGATCTATCATAAATATATATCACATATTTACCTTATTATGCAATTTTCCCGTTTATTATGGAGTCAAAATCGGATATCCATACTTTTGGCCCATTATAGGTAGCATTTCCTCAAGTTGTCCAATAATAAAAAATATTTCGTAATAAGGACCCCATTTCACACAAATAAGGACGGCGCCAAAGAATATTCTTATAGTAATTAGGTATAAACCAATTACATGATTGAAATAACGGGCGGAGCCCTAGAGTGCAAAGGGTTTCATTTGAACTTCTTGATGGATAATCACATTATATAATTAAAATTATTTTTTATTTGAGTTTTCTTAAATACTTCTTTATATTTTAAATCTTTTAATGAAAATTCTAACTCCACTGCTGATTTGAATAATTAACAAAACATTTGTTTGTATAGTGGCAGCATATACGTTTATGCCATGTGCAAGATAGAATTAAATTAAGATAATTTGGATGTACATGTTTTTGTAACTTAGAATCAAATTAATCTTATTTGGATGTACATGTTTTTGTAACTTCGAATCAAATTAATTTCATTTGGAAGTTACGTATGGATTTATATTATATTGAGAAGAATTAAAGAGTTGTTGTCCAAAATCTTTCTTGACCACTTCAAATCTCAAATTCTCGTGCCAATTATTGCACTTTGAAAGAAAAAAAACATAGAATATAATTAAGGAAAATTACGCAGTATAGCAAACATTTAGCCTAGATTAGGTACTATAGCTACAGTTTAAAAAAATTGTAATTTGTGGCTACAATTTTTCAGTTTTTGCTATATTTGCCTAATTTGTATATTTCGCCTGATTTGTATAAATTCGGTTCATGATTATATAAATCCAGAAATTTGTATAGTTTACCCTAGCTACTTGTATACGATTTATGAAAAAATCATACTCCCTCCATCCTATTTTATGTGAAGTAGTTTGACTCGGCACCAAGTTTAAGAAAGAAATGAAGACTTTTAAAACTTGTAGTCTAAAATGAATGATAGAAATTTGTGTGGCTATAAATCATTTCATTAAGGGTAAAATAAACATTTTATAGTGAAATTGTTACTTAATATAGAAATGTGTCATTCTTTTTGGGACTGACTAAAAAGGAAAGTAAGTCACATAAATTGGGACAAAGAGAATAATAAATTACACTGTTTGTATATTGGCAAACGAAATATACAAACGGAGTTCTGAAAAATTTCTAAATGTATAAATACAAAATTTGTATACACTTACTCTATTTGTATATTCGCAAGCGAAATATACAAACAGTCAAAAATACGCAGTATAGCAAACATTTAGCCTATATTAGGTACTATAGCTACAGTTTAAGAAAATTGTAATTTGCGGCTACAATTTTTCCAGTTTTTGCTATCTTCGCCTAATTTGTATATTTCGCCTGATTTGTATAAATTCGGTTCTTGATTGTATAAATCCAGAATTTTGTATATGTTTACCCTAGCTACTTGTATACGATTTATGAAAAATTCATAATAAATTACACTGTTTGTATATTGGCAAACGAAATATACAACGGAGTTCTAAAAAATTCCTAAATGTATAAATACAAAATTTGTATACACTTACTCTATTTGTACAAACAGTCAAAAATACGCAGTATAGCAAACATTTAGCCTATATTAGGTACTATAGCTACATTTTAAGAAAATTGTAATTTGCGGCTATAATTTTTCCAGTTTTTGCTATATTCGCCTAATTTGTATATTTCGCCTGATTTGTATAAATTCGGTTCTTGATTGTATAAATCCAGAATTTTGTATATGTTTACCCTAGCTATTTGTATATGATTTATGAAAAATTCATAATAAATTACACTGTTTGTATATTGGCAAACGAAATATACAAACGGAGTTCTGAAAAATTCCTAAATGTATAACTACAGTATACACTTACTCTATTTGTATATTCGCAAGCGAAATATACAAACAGTCATAAATATACGAACCGCATCCCCCATAGAAAGCGAAACTATAGCCATGGAGCGTAATTATCAAAACTATCTATAGAGTCTTACTATGTCTATTATATATGTTTACTATTTCTAATTTTTTCTCAATAATTAATCGAAAAAAAATATAATTCTCTGTTTAAAAAGGAAAAGGAAAAACATACCTATATATACTTGATCAGAGCTAATCAAATACTTAGTAAATAAAATGGATAAGAGTCTGAAAAATACCTCAACTTTGGTCGGATTTGCTGTTGCGATACTAAATTTTCATAAGGACCTATTACCTTCCTAGACTATTTAATACCGTAGTTTTTACCCCCTGAACTATTTAATAGTGTATTTTAAAGGTATATATGTGTCCACATGGACACATTATTA